>JARACY010000751.1:0-77868 GCA_029255725.1 Scrobipalpa atriplicella | reverse complement strand
CAACAAAGGCTTGCTTGCGGATAAGCTCGGGTGAATGATTAATGATTATACGCGGTGGCAGGTTCTGAATTGCAACTATCATCCCACCGGATTTTGATTTTGAAGTGAGTATAGCTTGCTGTGTTGCGGGAATAGCATTGCCTTTTAGATTTCTGGGTGAGCACCCTCCATTGTAAACTCTGTCTTACTCACCTCTGCGGCCTAGCCAAGAGCAGCCCCATTAGATATTTCCATAGTATTTTTGTAACAACAAAACAAAACCGAAAATAGCGTCAAATACCTGAACACGTCCACGTCTCATCTCACATCACATCACAAAACAAGCTCAAACATCCGAACAACAATAAACTCTTGTTTGACACAAGTCTAATCGGATTCCACCTTTTTTTGGCGCAAGCATTTCGCTCAGCGCAAACGATCACACTCGCAGCGCCAAACGTGCTCACCGACGCACAAGAAACGCTTTAATATTTATGCGGAATACAATGGTGGATAAATCATATGATATTTCGGGCATTGTATTGAAATCAGATAATAATTTGTCCATTTAATTGTTTTAAGGCTGACGATTAATATGCAGTTGAATTTTTTGCTGTTATTAATATTTTATTGCCTAATTAGTTGGGGTCGTCAGGTGTCGTCATCATTTCACAGCATAATAATATTTAGAAAGAAAAATTAAATAATAAAATTAAAACACAACAAGCGATAGTTTAAATAATGGAGAGAAACTTCTCTATCCGCCTGCCAAGTGACTGGATTGATCATTTTTGAGGTTTTTCTACAGCAAATATTTGTAGGAATAAGAAGCAACATCTTAAATATTTCGATCTTCGCAAAATGCATAAGAGCTTCTGCCTATACCAGTTTCTCATTCTTGAATTCACCTGCGCCAAAACTGCCAGACTCAAACGGGTATATTCTAAATGCCTTATTTTCGCAACATCTCCAAAATGCGGGGCAAAATCAGAAACTGGCTAAACGCGTTACCTTTTTGGACTCCCGCGCAAAAAGCCCCGTCTTTTTGGGTCGGCAGGCCAGTCGCGCCGATGCTGCCTTTTTGCCGCCAAAATCCTGCGCAGATTTACTGCGCATTGTCTTTAACGTGGACTTAGAAGAACTAGATAGAATAAGTCTTCTAGTATGCTGGACTGGGAGCATTAGAAAAAATAAATAGAATACCAGTTGCTTTTCCTCCCGGGCATGCTGGAGAAGTTAACCAAGGGTTTCAAAAGATGGACAATCAACCTGTCGCTACATCGATACGCATTTAAATCTTAAATTGCCCTCAATATTCTGACAGACGTGAAGAAAATCGTCTTTTACTAGGAATTTTACGCTCTGCCTACTCCGTAAGGTAAGGGATAGAGGCGTGACTTATATGTATGTAAATAGAATAGATTTAGGTCGTAGAGAAATACACTTAATGAACATAGACGGATTTTTCTTGCTTGCATGAGAAGTGGAAATTTAGAATAAATAAGGACTAGGTATTGATGGAAAAAAAAAGAAAACAAGTGAGATAGATATCGACAATCTTCGAGTATAAATATATAGTCAAGGAATATCCAGAATAAATTTCCTGATGATATAAAATCTGTGATGGCCATCAGAAGTGCGGACTCTATCCGGTGAAAACAGTTTGCTCAGAAGTTTTTCATAGAAAACAAAATTAAGGCACAGATTTATTAGCTATCGATAAGTAAACTAAGCAAAACGTACCTATATGGAATAATAATTATATTGTACCTAGTAAAAGAAACGTTAAATTAATTATCGATAGGGAGCAGATAAAAATTAAATTGTAATATGTATACATAATAAAAGGTTATCTATATACGCGAATATTTATTAGGAAACAAAAACATAATTAATTACCTATGCCTATGCCCCGACTTTGATTATGTCTTACAAACAAAACTTTATGTGAGTATTATAGATAGGTGTTCTCTAGCTAGCCTGTCTTTTTAATCAAATATACATCCTATTCCTACGCAAAAACCTATTCCAAAAGCCACCTTTAAAATACTAAAACAAAAATTACGGCTCAATACGCTTCAGATATATTTGCGCAAAAATCCGCGACACACCGGCCGCGATATAAATCGTTTGTGTTCGCGTGATCGCGCGATCGAACGCTAGAGGGCGCCATGATAATTACCATCAATAACCGAGAGCGCTCCATGCCGATTCGAAAATTGAATTTTAAAACTATAACCTTTGCAATAACGTCTTACTTGAATTCCAACTTTAAAACAAGACCGTAAAGCTGAATATCGAATAGTAGCGGTGCGTCTTGAGAAGTCAAACGTGATAAATAAACGGTAAGTAGCTGGCCAGCCAGCAGTGTGCGGGAATGAGACGGGTAATTGAAGTGTTGCGTGGGAGGGAAAGGGATGTGGTCAGTCCTGAGGAGTAAAGGGGTGAACAAAACAAACACTGGCCAGCAATTACAAGCGCCCGCGGTGCGCGCGTCGCCGGCAACGTGACGACTCGCTACGACGAATATGAAACTGATAAACTAGGGCGAATTTTAAAAAAAGAAAAAATATATTCAGACCCTTAGTTTTATGCACGCCTGGTACAACGGGTCGGCCCCAAATTAATTTATGGTAATGAGGGCTTATTTACATTATGAGGCTGATAATATCGTGGAATATATTGGTTGAGGGTGTTTCTAAGTAAATATGCAAATAATAAAGGATACTTGCTCTGCTGGAGAAAAACAGTCCTTCAGACTAGTTATTTACCCTAAAGACAAGAAAATAAATTGGCCTCTTAGTCAAAATTTGTAGACTGAGACTTGCGTGCCATATAAGGTAGGTTTTCAATACTTCTTATTTCATAAAAAAGCAACATTCAGCCGAATTGAGAACCTCCTCCTTTTTGTTTTGAAGTCGGTTAAAAAGAACCATAACTAAACTAGATTATTAAAAAAAAACTTCCATAACTGCTAATAAATTATCCGCCTTTTAAAAGGTACGTTTTTTCCCTTTTCTTCGTGTGAGAGCGTGCCCACAGTCTATTTCATTAATTGATTATTATGTCCGTTTGTTTGTATTAATTGATGATTTAGCCCTCCTACTAGGTCAGATGTTGGGGAATGATTCACCATATTTTTACAATTTTAACTTGATTGAGTTGGGAGCCTTTATGGACTTAAAAGGTGGTGAAAATCATTAATAGAAACATAGTTTATCGTCTTCGACGCAACTGTGATCCAAAGATCGGCACAATGTATCTTGGGAACTTTGCGTCGAATTTCATTTCGAAAGAATTGTCTGAAAGTTGTTCAGTTTCTTTGGCTGAGCAACCCCTATCAGTATGTATTCGGTACGGTGTCCCTTACAACCCGTATTTTTCTGTAATATAGTAATTCTTTATCTTTATTAATAAATCATTGTTCCTGTTTATCGTCAAAATGAAATTAAAAATTCATCATCGGTCAAAAATCTAACAAAATCTATGATTTTATTCTTCAATTGGATGATAAAGGTAATCGTTAATCTAAATTAGCAAAAGAAGAATTTCAGCAAAAAGTTAATATTGTTCTTTTTAAGCTATTGAATGTGAAGTGGGTTCTCACAGATAAATCTCACGATAATATCATCTTGTCAGCTATCGTTTAGCGTAAAAACTGCAAACCTCATTTCGTTTTTGCGTTTTATTATGAGATCTATAAAGATAAAATGAAAGCAAATTAGCTTTTCAATCTGATGCTTACTTTTTTTGGATAGAGAAGCGAAAAAAAAACTGCAATATGGTTAACATATTAATCAAGTACAAAGTCTCCATTATTATTGAATTCTTTATTGCGACACAATATAAAATTCAAATTAAACTAAAATCTTTTAAAGATTTTTTGTTTTAATTTGAAGTTTATTTATTTATGTATAACTGTTTGTTTACGCAATAAAGGGTTCAAATTATAAAGTGTGCTCCCTTATAATACTTGAGATGATGTAAACCACACGCAACCATTCAGCATTTGTTTATATAACTTGTATAATTTTCATAGATTATCCTAGAAGAGCCCTAATTTGTACTTGCCAATTAGGTTACTCTTAATAAAAATTATTGTATTCAAACAGAGGTCGTTACACAATGCGATATTGATGGAAGGCGATTATTTTGTGCTTTCACCGAAAACGCAACGTAACCGCGTTCTTAATACTAACAGTGACATCTAGTGGCATTTTTACAGAACTTACTTAGGTACTTCATTGCCCAAATAGGAGCACCGCTTTCGAGTCCAAATTATGATGATGATGATGATTGACTAGAATATTTTTTGTTGATATTTTATGGTTTTTACTCTGGTTCTAACGAATTGCCCTCATTATTCCTCTACATAGGAAGAAAGATAGGAAAAATAATGTAGAATAGCAAGGACCTACAACTACCAATAGGTACGTCTATTCTATCAAAAGAGCTTACTTAATACCACACGCATCCACGAGCGCCATCCCACACTCTTATTGCTCGAACGATCTTTTACTAGAATGTAGGCATTATTGTAAGAAATAAATAATTAGTCCATTTAAGATTTTGATTTTTTTCATTTCAACTTTTAATTTAAGAGCCCTTACTGTACTTGACAATAAGGTTACTCTCGTTAAAAATAAGCTTTAGAACATTCTATGTTTTTCGTCGAAGCTAGATTATCGTCGTCTCTTATGTTTTCACCGAAAACACAACGTTACCGCGTTCTAGATACTAACAGCGACATCTAGCGGTTTTTCGCAGAACTAATGATATACCATACAAAATGCTTTGAGTAAAAAATTTAAGTGTAGTGTTAGCCACATTTCTTATAAAATCGGTAGGTTATCTTAAAAATAACAGACGAGTTCGTTGAAAACTGCTCTATAACTTAGTTTTTAATTGAGTACTGAGAGATGGAAGGCCTGATAACACCAGGTTCGCAGAAACGGCAGCTGGTGGCGATTAATACCTTATAAGGTCTCTATGGGCTGTTATTCTTGTTCAGGTATCTAAAGAAATACTAAAGGGTCTGGTGTGAATAGACTCCTACACAAACCTTAAAATATACCTAGGTATTGTTTATTATTTCCAAGAGTTTACCACACTTTTAGAATTGTACGTTTCTTTTACTATATTTAGGTATTTGAAACAAGTGTTTTTTGAAATACATTTTTTTTTTCAAACTAGATTTGGCTGCGCCAGAATTTGAGTGCATCTTTGCAAAATCTTGTCTCAAAAATCTTGCTTTTGGTGATTAATATTGCGTTGGGACCTCTTTCCGTTATGAACTTCTGTGCAACATTTCTTTTGTTATCTCTATGATCGAACCCAAAATTCAATTATCATGATGAATATTGAAAACCAGGAGCAGGCCATCAGTCAAGCCACGAGCTTCAAAGCTAGGTGCCCCCAATCTCCATAATATTAATGTTGTTCGCGCTCACCTATGACCGCACGTGTGTTTAGCATGTGTGCGTGTGTCTACGTTCTATGTGCCTTGTCTATAATACCGGGTGTATGGGACAGCGTACTAGAAGCTGATAGGGGTTGCTCAGTCAATGAAACTGCACAACTTTTATCAGGAAATTCTATCAGGAAATGAAAAAATTAAAATAACTTTCTCATACAAAATTACCATCTCGATCAGACATTTTTAATGGAAAAAACCTACCTAGTGAAAGATGTTCAGATTCGTTGTCTGAGCAACCCCTATCATTTTCTGGTACGCTGTCCCTTACACCCGGTATAATATACTTACCTCTATCGTAGAGGGTAATTCATCTAATTTTATGCTCTATTAGTTTGATGTTTGCTTTGATGTGGAACGAATTATTGTAAGTTTCGTTTTTATTGCTAGTTCCTGTTTCTTGTTTTGATTAGCAAGATAAAGATAAGTCATAGTCATAAGTCTATCGATTTTTCTTTAAAACAAGCATTTTTGGTATCTGATTTCCCCGCAACTAGGTAATGTTATATTTTGATAGTTTTATTTTGTGTGGCTACAAATACAAACTTAAACTATCTATACCTATACTATAGGTAGATCTTAATCGATTCGAAATCTTCTTTTTTGTACCTTTTTTTTTGTATTATCTGTATTCGAAGTCTTAACAGATTCACATCATGCTTTAACTAAGTGTCTGAATATATTTTTTCTTTTTTTAAAATTCGCCCTAGTTTATCAGTTTCATATTCGTCGTAGCGAGTCGTCACGTTGCCGGCGACGCGCGCACCGCGGGCGCTTGTAATTGCTGGCCAGTGTTTGTTTTGTTCACCCCTTTACTCCTCAGGACTGACCACATCCCTTTCCCTCCCACGCAACACTTCAATTACCCGTCTCATTCCCGCACACTGCTGGCTGGCCAGCTACTTACCGTTTATTTATCACGTTTGACTTCTCAAGACGCACCGCTACTATTCGATATTCAGCTTTACGGTCTTGTTTTAAAGTTGGAATTCAAGTAAGACGTTATTGCAAAGGTTATAGTTTTAAAATTCAATTTTCGAATCGGCATGGAGCGCTCTCGGTTATTGATGGTAATTATCATGGCGCCCTCTAGCGTTCGATCGCGCGATCACGCGAACACAAACGATTTATATCGCGGCCGGTGTGTCGCGGATTTTTGCGCAAATATATCTGAAGCGTATTGAGCCGTAATTTTTGTTTTAGTATTTTAAAGGTGGCTTTTGGAATAGGTTTTTGCGTAGGAATAGGATGTATATTTGATTAAAAAGACAGGCTAGCTAGAGAACACCTATCTATAATACTCACATAAAGTTTTGTTTGTAAGACATAATCAAAGTCGGGGCATAGGCATAGGTAATTAATTATGTTTTTGTTTCCTAATAAATATTCGCGTATATAGATAACCTTTTATTATGTATACATATTACAATTTAATTTTTATCTGCTCCCTATCGATAATTAATTTAACGTTTCTTTTACTAGGTACAATATAATTATTATTCCATATAGGTACGTTTTGCTTAGTTTACTTATCGATAGCTAATAAATCTGTGCCTTAATTTTGTTTTCTATGAAAAACTTCTGAGCAAACTGTTTTCACCGGATAGAGTCCGCACTTCTGATGGCCATCACAGATTTTATATCATCAGGAAATTTATTCTGGATATTCCTTGACTATATATTTATACTCGAAGATTGTCGATATCTATCTCACTTGTTTTCTTTTTTTTTCCATCAATACCTAGTCCTTATTTATTCTAAATTTCCACTTCTCATGCAAGCAAGAAAAATCCGTCTATGTTCATTAAGTGTATTTCTCTACGACCTAAATCTATTCTATTTACATACATATAAGTCACGCCTCTATCCCTTACCTTACGGAGTAGGCAGAGCGTAAAATTCCTAGTAAAAGACGATTTTCTTCACGTCTGTCAGAATATTGAGGGCAATTTAAGATTTAAATGCGTATCGATGTAGCGACAGGTTGATTGTCCATCTTTTGAAACCCTTGGTTAACTTCTCCAGCATGCCCGGGAGGAAAAGCAACTGGTATTCTATTTATTTTTTCTAATGCTCCCAGTCCAGCATACTAGAAGACTTATTCTATCTAGTTCTTCTAAGTCCACGTTAAAGACAATGCGCAGTAAATCTGCGCAGGATTTTGGCGGCAAAAAGGCAGCATCGGCGCGACTGGCCTGCCGACCCAAAAAGACGGGGCTTTTTGCGCGGGAGTCCAAAAAGGTAACGCGTTTAGCCAGTTTCTGATTTTGCCCCGCATTTTGGAGATGTTGCGAAAATAAGGCATTTAGAATATACCCGTTTGAGTCTGGCAGTTTTGGCGCAGGTGAATTCAAGAATGAGAAACTGGTATAGGCAGAAGCTCTTATGCATTTTGCGAAGATCGAAATATTTAAGATGTTGCTTCTTATTCCTACAAATATTTGCTGTAGAAAAACCTCAAAAATGATCAATCCAGTCACTTGGCAGGCGGATAGAGAAGTTTCTCTCCATTATTTAAACTATCGCTTGTTGTGTTTTAATTTTATTATTTAATTTTTCTTTCTAAATATTATTATGCTGTGAAATGATGACGACACCTGACGACCCCAACTAATTAGGCAATAAAATATTAATAACAGCAAAAAATTCAACTGCATATTAATCGTCAGCCTTAAAACAATTAAATGGACAAATTATTATCTGATTTCAATACAATGCCCGAAATATCATATGATTTATCCACCATTGTATTCCGCATAAATATTAAAGCGTTTCTTGTGCGTCGGTGAGCACGTTTGGCGCTGCGAGTGTGATCGTTTGCGCTGAGCGAAATGCTTGCGCCAAAAAAAGGTGGAATCCGATTAGACTTGTGTCAAACAAGAGTTTATTGTTGTTCGGATGTTTGAGCTTGTTTTGTGATGTGATGTGAGATGAGACGTGGACGTGTTCAGGTATTTGACGCTATTTTCGGTTTTGTTTTGTTGTTACAAAAATACTATGGAAATATCTAATGGGGCTGCTCTTGGCTAGGCCGCAGAGGTGAGTAAGACAGAGTTTACAATGGAGGGTGCTCACCCAGAAATCTAAAAGGCAATGCTATTCCCGCAACACAGCAAGCTATACTCACTTCAAAATCAAAATCCGGTGGGATGATAGTTGCAATTCAGAACCTGCCACCGCGTATAATCATTAATCATTCACCCGAGCTTATCCGCAAGCAAGCCTTTGTTGTTCAGTGGTTTACCTATGTGCATGCACGCAGATCCTCTTTCCGTCACGGCATATGTACAAATGAATCTCATGCTGTAAGAAAACCAGATAACCAACGGACTGCAAATAGGAGCATACTTTACACTGTCGCAAAAATCACTATCGGGACCAGCACATCACCTGATGTTTTTCTGCGCCTGCGACTGTCATGACTTAAACATGACGACACATGTCATGCGATTGCCATGCACTATACATGACGCGTCATCAAAATTTGCTCGCGACATGACGTCGGTGTGCAGACTAACATGATTGGCCGTACGGGACGTGACACGGAATTAAATTTTTGAAAAGATAAGAGTACCTAAGGGAGTTAGATTAGGTTACAAGAAGAATCAAAGATCTTTAAAAAGGTGCTGCTAAAGCTGCATGGTGCATTCCTGCATCCGAGATATGCTGTAAAAACAAGCAAAGGAATGAACAGTGTATTGTTATTTAGGCGATGGGTTGACAACCACTCTCTATGACGATATACATTTCCGACGTGACGAAACGCCTTTTACTAGGCGTTTCACGCTCTTCATACGCCTCTCTCTTTCCTTGGCAATCATTATTGCCATCTAATGGTGGGGTCTGCCATCTTGTTTTCTTTTTGTCTTCTTATTCGACGTGCCTAATTCAGTAACTCCGCCTAAGATCTTTTCGGACCACATCTAACCATCTGGTCTTCGGTCTTCCCCTCCTTCGACGTTCTGCCTACCCCGTCAGAGATAAAAGCGTGTTTATGTGTGTATTGTATATTTTTATGTACAAAACTTGCAACTTCTGTACACACGGGTGTGGAAGAACCTTTACCTTTAGAGACATAGTATGAAATGGATGTATCTATACAGCTACGTCGAAACTCACGTTATCTATTAGCAATGATGATGTATGCGCGTCTGTCGGTGTGTTTGTGCTGCCAGCTGACTCAGGTCATCAGTCACCCAGTGGGCACGAGCTGGTCTGACAGTGGACGGCTGCTGGGATTGACGTGAGGAATCTCACCAATGTACGTACTCGTGGGCACTCGATATTGTAGGTACTTAAGTATTGATATAGAATAATAAATAATACGAGAATTGATGATTGCTTTCGGTAAATTACAAAGAAACGGTATTTATATAAAATTGAAATAATCATTTAGCGCGGGTTAAACCGCGGGCGTAAAGTTAGTTTGCTTTCTGTTTACTTGGCATTTTTAAACAAGGCGCATAATTTTAAATAACTATGTTTAGAAAAGTATTCGCTGGACCAACACCATTATCTGGTGGTGTGATAAAAAGCGCAGTGGCTTCATCTGCCGCCATTACAGGCGAGGCGGCGCAGGCGCAGCGCAAAGCTATGAAATTTTACTGCCTCCGACGCGCGTAGCTTGCCCACATGCCGATAGGGTGATAGAGGATTTTCGTACGGGGTTCCGTAGGATGTGATAAACATTATCATGATTTTCTACTGAGCAAAGTATGTAATGTCGTTTCACGGAATTAACCCTGAGAATGGGCATCAGCACAGCCACCTATGTTGACACCTAAAACGCTGCTGACATAGAAATATTATTGAATTGACAATTGGATGGTGCGAAAACCATTCTCATTATCATCAGCTAATCTAATATATCTACTTTCAGTTGTTTTTTATCAATTAAAGTTAGACTTCATTCTTGCATGGGATCATCATCTTCCTAGCCTTTTTCCTGAATCTCTCGGGGTCGGCTACCTAATCTAGGGGATTAAACGAGGGTACTGGATTTTACACAGAGCGACTTCCATCTGACCTCCGCAACCCAGAAGGGAAACCAGACCCAATCCTAGATTAGGTTACACACAACCTTTGAATTTCTTCGTAAGTGTGTGCAGGTTTCCTCACGATGTTTTCCTTCACCGTAAAAGCGCCGAATAAACGTACATATGAAATTCGAAAACCGAAAAACACATTGGTACGTGGTGGGATTCGAATGAGGAGGAAAACTGCCTTTTTCTCCCGCTAGGTGTCGCATGGGCGACTGTACCTTGAGAACTGTCAAATTGTACCAACTTTTGTAAACAAATTGAATATTTTTAGAATATTATCAGTAAATGCCACAATGCAGTGCATTTAATTGCAAAAATAGGGGAATTCATTTGTTTTCCAAAGATTACAAATAAAGAAAACAGTGAGAGACAGTGGGAAAAAAAATTACGTATTAAAAACTTCAATGCAAGTGATGCAAGTTGAATGTGTTCAGCGCATTACAAAGAAAGTGATTATTTTGAAAAAAATATCGTTTATGTTAAAAAAAACTGATAAAATCGCAATACACGTGTGACATTGACACGAAATAAGGTACAGTCGCCCAGAGCGCCATCTGTATTTAGCTTTTAGTTTGGCTCCTCATTCGAACCACGACCTCCTGCACAAAAGGCTGCGGCTCTATCCACTACACCATCCGGGCTTCTTGCATTCTTCGTTCTTGCATGGCCTTCTTGGAAAATAACGCTAAATTTACTCATCATGTTTTATGGAATCCTAGAAAGCTGCAGGCACTTCTCCAAATACTTCTTAATACAAATAGAGGAGTAAACTTTATCTCTTTCTCTCATCTGTTATTTCCCGCGTGTCGTCGCTTGAGAATTAAAACATTGCATTTTTGTCCACGGCTCGGTATGAAGCAAAGACTAGCAATCATTAGACCCTGCAGTGTTCAAAAGAAAAATGATACGTGCTAGGGACCTATAGTAGACACAGCTTGGAAGCTTTCACACCAGCTACTACCTACTTGAAAACCAGAAATATGCGAATAGCCTGTTCAATGTATAGCCAACCTTATAACATAAGACTCTATCGAAGCTGCTTGGAGAGCCTGCTTGAAGCTACGAGGCGTTGCCGTATCAAGTCAGTATGCACCGTCTTTATGTTACTTACTAGCTGTATATTTGAAGATGGTATCTCAGAGGCTCGATTTATGTAACGAACCGTCTGTTCGTATGTCCGTCTATCGGGGCTGCTTGGGATTCCTGGAGAGCCAAGTTGGAGCTACGAGGCATTGCCGTATCAATTCAGTATGCGCCGTCTCTAGGTTACCAGGTCTGTGTCTTTGAAGATGGTATCTCGGAGGCTCGATTTATGTAACGAACCGTCTGTTGTATGTCCGTCTATCGGGGCTGCTTGGGATTCCTGGCGAGCCAAGTTGGAGCTACGAGGCGTTGATGTTATAAAGTTGACTAGGCTTTTTATTTGCTTCTCTTAATCGGTCTTGATCGTTTCGGTGTTTAGGATAAAGCGAGTGATTTGTTTTTGTCTTCAGATAGTTTCGTTTAATTTTGAGTGAAGATAAAATTATTTATTTATCTTCACAATAGAGCAATTCGCTGGCTCAAACCATGGAGTTGTCTTAACTTGTACTGTTATGTATTTGGCAAAGGACTGCCATCAAACAGGGATAAATAAATAGGTACATTATTAGCAATTCGTAAGTCCATACTTGTCACTTTCTATCATGAGAGAACAGAACGGGATGGCAATAATTTTAGTTGAGATTTAGTGAAGTCGGGTCAAACATAAATATTTTTTTCAATTTATTTATTTTTATACTGAACAACTATCACCGGGATTTTTTTTCTAGGAAATGAAAAAAAATATTGCTTTTTCATACAAAGTGACCGCCTCAATCCGACAATTTGTATGGAAAAACTTTTTTTTTTTTTTTCATTTCCTGAAAAAAAAAACCTGGTTATTAATAGTTGTTCAGTTTCGTTGACTGAGCAACCCTATCAGTTTGCGGGACGCTGTCCCTTACACCCCGTATACTTATATACGCCCTTCCGTCAGTATAAAAATAAATAAATTGAAAAATACCTAGAAACATCTACTTGCTCCGTCACAATAGTAATAGTACCTCTGGATCATACATAGCTTTTGATCCGGCGCCATCGACGAATATTTTATTCGTCTGAATATAGATTTATTGATCGCGTATATAAATCATTGGCTCGATCATTACCGGTGATAATTTATCGTGTGTGCTCTCGCGCACGCCGACTTGTATAAATCACTGCGCAGGAGTATGGGATATATACTGGGTGTAAGGGACGTGTACCTAAAAACAAAAACTGAAAAGGGAGTAGGTCACTCATTCAGCGAAAGTGAGCCATTTTCGCAAAGAAATCTACAGATTTTTTCAACTTTCATACACAGAACGACACATTAAATTAGACTATGTATGGGGAAGCCAATTTTTTTTCCCTGATGAAACTCCTTGTGAAAGTTGTTAAATTCGTTCATTAAGCAACCCCTATAAGTTTGCGGAAAGCTGTCCCTTACACCCTGTATATATTACCAGGTATGGGAGTGGAGCAGGTATTTATCATGTCGTATGACATTTGGATATGCTACTTCAAGGATGTTAGGACTGCTAGCTTTGCAATCTTTGACCTGTTAATGATAAATGTATTTGGCTACTTTGTCCATTTGCTTGAGTTCAAATGTAAAGTTTTTAGCTTAGTCAATTTGTTCATAATCAATTACTTACAAAAGATCATCACTGATATAAAATTTTTAGTTCCTTTTTCATTTCTGTCTTCCGTCTTCGTAAAAACTACGTTACGTAAATGTTCGCTGTCTTCAAATATGTTGAGTTCATTAATTTTGCACGCAGCCACACACTCTTTGTTATGTATTTGTTGTGGAATCATGAAGATTTAAAATACTTTCATCATCTCCCTAGCCTTTTTGCCCGTATCTAGCTACCAAAACTTAACGAGATCTAACGAGAATACTGGCCTTTAGTAACATATTGGTAGAGTCTGTGCGAAAAGAGAACAGGCATAGAATTTGAGGGTGCGCATTTGTATTTAATTAACCGTCGCTTGGTCGTGTGAGGTTTACGCCCAGGTCTTTAACCTAAACCTAAATTTTGAAAGTTTTAGGTCAAAGACCTAGGCATTGACCCCACGCAACCAGCCGTGGGTTAATTAATACAAATGTGCGCCCTCAAATTCCATGCCTGTTCTCTTTTCGCACAGACTCTAATCTGTGCCTTTACACAGAGCCACAGATTACTAATAAGTTACTAACGTAAACAGAGCGACGGCCCATTTAATAAAACTGACAATGAAAATTTGACATTGACAATTCGAAGTACATTGCGTAGCAGGTAAAATTTCTTGTATCGTGTTGGGAAGTCAACTACGCAATGGACGAAGAATTGTCACTGTCAGTTTTATTAAACAGGCCCGACCTCCGCAGCTCAGAAGGGAAACCAGACCCACCCAATCCTAGATTGCCAAATGCCAGGTTAGTGGCCAAAGGTTTCAAGTCGCCAAATGGCCAATATTTTACCTCATCTAAAGATAACCAGCAGGTTTATAGTTCTTTGTAATTCAAACCAATACTTAAACGACGGTTAATCAATTTCTTAAGTACCGGAGCTCATTTAGTAATGTCTGATTAAAAGTACAGAACATAGGATAGGGTGCCTAATTAACTGCCCTAAAGGGACAACGCGGCACATGCTTAGGACCTTTGCATATAGCCTTCAGGACTTTCATTCAGTATTTTTTGTGAAGACGGTATACATCGCTGCATAAGTGAATCACCAAATAAAAATCGTTTGCGCTTTTTGTCAGTGATTTCAATACTAATCTATTTTTCAGAGGGAGTTAATTAAATCCCAAATGGTCTTTGCTGACGCAGAAGTATTACATATAAAGAACTCCCTTTAAATTTTTGCCTTAGTCTAGATTTCATCGATTTTGTCTTTTGAATATTAAAGATAAGTGCAGGATTAGATTCTTGTTCTGCAGCGCTTTTTTAGAGCGCTTATTTATTTCAATATTCGGTTCGTTCAGCCATCCAGTAATGGTTATCAAAATATCCGTCACCGACTCCTTACCCCTCACTGAACCTGAGTCCGTCGCCAGTCGGCGCGCACAAAGAGCCGTGCGGTGCCCGCGGCGCACTAACGATGCGCGCAATTGATTGATAAATCAACGCGTGCGCACGCCCGCTTTGTGCGCAAGCCGACTGCGCATAGTGTTGCCGGGTGGTGGTTGCGGGATGTCCCGGTTTGCAGTCGAGACGCTATAGTGTTTCGTGGATTTGTAAAATTTTATTTAGGTTCTACAATGAGATGAGGATGACTCAGTGAACAAATTAAATCTTGGTTCGGGATCTTGGCCCCAGACTTCTGAAGTCATCATGAGTTTTTAGGAATGAATTAAAGTTTCGGCAAAGCAATTTCTTCACTAACATTTCAACATTTCTTCACGCTGCTGCAAACTTGGCATAGTTCTGTTCTTCTAAAGACACATTCATGTATTAGCCCAGAATTCACCGTTCCCGGTTTTTGAAGACAACACTTTGTGTTTCTTGCGCACTGTATTGAGATGTGCGTGCGATTGGAAGATTTCGGTGGAGGTATGCTCGATTGGTTTTGCTCTCTAAATGCTTTCTGATACGTTTTTAGTTCTCCTCGATCCCCAAATGACATGAAAAAGATTCTATTTATTTATACCAAACTTGAATCTGACTGAATAGTCAGCAGTTACCCAGTGGTTGTTTCGTCCAAGTGCCGTATTTACTATTTAGGTAGGTAATACTAAAATATTTTTAGTAAAATATCGATATCATCTATAAATAGGTAAATGATTGGTTTTCATCTCTTCGGGATCACATTTTTTCATAAATAATTATGCTTCTTTGGGGGATAGGAATCCCCCAAAGACCAGACAACACTTCAGTCAACAGTTCGCATAAACAAAACACTTAATTAGATTACGTGGACCTCTGCTCTGTCTAACAAATCATCATGCTGTATGTAGGGGTTGGAGTAATCACTTTAAGAGCACCCTGTACTCTCGCCCCGGCTCATTACACCCTGTATAATCGAATTCGGATTTCATTAGGACACCCTCTGTCTATTTTGTGTCGATGATGTTATTTTTGCTTTTGTTTGCAGTTTTGTTGACATGTCCTTGTTTTATTTTCACTTAGTTATTATATTTTGTGTCGTTATCTTTATGTGTCATAAATACTGTTGATTTCAGTATCTGCTTACCAATATGTATCTTCCAGCCTTTTACCAATATGTAAACTTCATTCACTAAAAGCCTTATAGTAATACCTAGTAGTATATTTAACTAATTTTGTGTGTTCAATTTTTTGCTAAAATACCTGCGTGTCTGGATGATTTTCTAGATTTACTTAAAATATCTTCTTGTCTTAACTCAAACTTCGAATCGAACCATTTTTATTATTACATTTAGTATTTCAAACTCTAGTCAGCATTATAAAAGATGGACAAAATATTTTTCTTATTGCCCCTTTGCCTTAGAAGAGACTGATATGTATACAGTTTAAAACCAAATTTAACACAAAATGCTGACCATGCATAACCATCGCAGTCACTTACTAATGCATTACCTCGTGTACCATCCTCCCCGTTACTTCAACCCTCGACTCTGGGGTCCAGAAAGGGTCCAAATTAGATTGTTGTTCAGTTTCCGGTCCAGTGCCCGCTGCTTCGACATTAGTTTTCATTTGTGACTTTATTGCATTGCGTCTATTTGATTATCTTTCGTTAAGTGCATTAGAAATTCTTTTTCGATCTTTGTATCAGACGACAGACGTCGTGACTACTTTTAAATTTTTGCAGTATTTCCTTTTCAGTCATTGTCGTCATCGATAGAAAACTTTTTTATATTTGAAACAAACATTATCTCTTAAATACCTTTGTTTCATATTCATGTTTTAATAGAGATCTAACTACACTTTGTTGCCGTTTTGTGAAAATTCAGCACTTACTTGAATCAGGAATTTCTAGATATATTCTGCAAAATGATTGTTTCTATTAGTACCTACCTAAATTAGTTGCAGATGGTTCAGATAAAACAAAAACTACTCTATCCGACTTACAAATCCATTATAAAACACGATTCGATAGCTTCCCAACATTACCAACAATCATCATCATCATCATCATCAGCCACAACAGTCCACTGCTGGACATGGGCCTCCCCAAAATTGGGGGTATATGCCATACTCACCACGCTTGGCAAGCGGGGAAGTGACGGCACCACACGTCGACAATGGGAGATGAATACTATTTCCTAATCAAGGGTCATTTGTTGACTCTAATCCGCTTACAAATACTTTGGTGTCGAATTTCCTGACTCCCACTGGAGGAGCTGATGCAGATGACACGCGCCACGCGGCTCAGTAGCTAGTACTGTTATACCGGGTGTAAGGGACAGCTTAAAATTTATAGGAGTTGCTCAGCTCAGCCAACGAAACTGAACAACTTTCACAGAGAATTTCTTAAAAATAAATATTTGAACAACTTCCACAGAGAATTTCTTAAAAAAAAAAAATTTGGTACCTAATATTTAATATTCCCCATACAAATGGTCTTCTTTTTTTTATATATGTAGCGGCAAACTGTATTTTTGTGGGGACTAGAACTCCGCCAGTCTGACGGCGTTGGGCTGTGGCGTTGTTCAAATTGTCTGATTGAGGTATTTTTTGAAAAAAAAAAAAAAAAACCGTGTGAATGTTGTTCAGTGTCAGTGACTGAGCAGAGCGACCCCTATCGACTTATGCGGGAAGCTGTCCCTCACACCCGGTATATATTGGGTTCTGTGTCATTGTCATGGCGTGGCGCCCTGGTACCCGTCGTGCCACGCGTGATGATCCGACACGCTTGCGGGCGATCTCTTCCGCGTTGCTGGTCTCCTGGTGCATGAAATTGGATTTTTGGTGACAGTTTTGCAAATATTGCAAAATATATTTCAATGTTTTTTGTTTTCAAGTGTTTCTCTGTGGTGGCACGCGTTGCCTTGCCATTCGGAGCTTTATGGGGGTTTATATTTCGTTTCTCTTGGTGCGTGAAGTTCACCCAGGCAAAATACTTTAGAATATGCATTGGATGCCCAAATACTTAGAACCAATGAGACAATAGACTACAGCTGATTGAGTCATTTTATATGGGAACCTCCCTTGAAAAACTTTTTATAAGTACCTACCCATCAAACTAAGTATTATCCTTAGGAAAAGTTATTCAGTTTCATGAGTAGATAGAATCATTCCCTTTGGATTTGATACTTTAAAAATCACGTATTCTTTCCTAACTCTTTCGCGTTAAAATAACCTAACCTTATAGACTGAAGTCGAGAGCCCATGAGAGAAACCCATGTTAAGTTCTAATGAATGATATTTAAAAAAAAAATACATAAAGTAACCACAAGATGAACCGCCAATTTCCTCAACTATAACTCATCCTTATCCTGCAATACTTTGTATGTAACGACCACGCTTTAAATGGACGTGGCGAAAAAAGGAACTAAGCCGCCATCTTGAAATTTGGCAGTTTTCCTTATACTGCAGCGCCCCCGCCCACGTTCATTAAGAACTACGTCATACTTTATCCTCATCCATCCAACTACTAAACTCTGTTAAGCCGGGGATTACTTCAAACCGAATGATTTAATGACAGCAGCTGTCATCGCCTTAAACGCTGTCAAAAAACGACCGTATCTTAAATCTTCAGGGAAGCAGCTGTGCCGTTTGCTTCCTTTTTAAAAGTTTCTAGTCGTGGTGGTACTATGGCGATAATAAGCACCACAATCAAAATGTAGAAAACGCAAAATGTACAAAACGAAAATGTACAGATTCCATAATTAACGCAAATATGCGATGCCTTTATCATTCTGCATACCCCGTAAGGATATAGGCGTGTTTTTTGTATGTGTGTTAAAAATAAGACCGGAAATTATAATTAGTGATAAAAAATTACAAAAATAGTAACATATCGAAACAATTAGTCATCGTTTTAATTACTCTAATTACTTCACATATTCATACGAAGACAACTAGTGAAAGAGAGGGACGTAATGATTTTCAAGAACACCGTACTTAGGGGGCGGGGCGTAACGACTTCTAGTGATGTCGCGTATTTTATCGATAGTCCTGCAGGGCTGCATGTTGCAAGGTTTATCGACTTGATTCCTGTTAAGTGATAAAGGGTCGCAAATATAAAAAAATAAAACGTGAATAAGTTTAGAAAACTGAAGGAAAATGTTGGAGAATATAATTTTGGAGATAAATAAATAGTGAATACCTATTGTCCGTTTTTTTATGTATATGGTTGCAAATATTGATGAACATCTATTGCTAATATAAATTGTATACCAATACAAGCCGAATTTATTGTTATATTTTGTTACCCTCTGTCAAGTAACATTTAAAAAAATGGTGCACTCTTGTTCAATATTAATTTATTCAGCTTCTAGGCACGTACGTAGACACTACTTTAGTACCGTAGAAACATTCGTGATATTAAAATCACTGCGGGGCGCATGCCATTGGCGAAAATTACAACCGGACGGCCGTTTAATAAAACAAGCCTTTAATTAGGCCTAAGGTACGTCAAAGCTTTAAATGAACGTTAGGCGAGGGCGCTGCATGTTAGGAGAACTGTCAAAAATGGTGTAGCGGCTATGTTGGCGGCCTTAGTTGCTTTTTCCGCCACGTTCATTGAAAGTTTTGACGTATTTGTACGGTGGCCTGTTTTGTGAAACTAAAATTCACAAAATATTGAGAAGGTACTATTTGGTGTACATTGTACAGCCTTAAGGATTCTAGTTCTAGGCGTATTAATACACTAAACGCTTAAGCAAATTATAATCAAACTGTGCTTCTAATTTGTAAATTAATTGTAATTTCATGAAACGGGCAACTGTTATTTTATGTTACGTAGTGGTAGTGGATATTTTATTTTTAGCAATGCAAACTTTTCTTCTTTTAAATAGGTAAGATCCTTACCTTATTTGTCTAGTTTACACAAATAAAACATATTGGTGTAATTTTGATAAATACGAATGTTGTTTCATGTTCATCATATTAGTTTACATTTTCTAGTTCTACACTTCTTTTCCACTATTAATTATTATTTATTTCTAAACTCCGATATAAAAATTCTAATTAGACTTGCGTTAAGTAATTTATGTGTCAGTAAAAGATATTTATTTGAGAATTCGTTCAGAAACTTGTTTAGTCGTATCGTCCTCCGCGGGGGGCTCAAATTCACCTGTACCTTTAGTAGGCACATTAGTTAATTAGTTTATGTATGTTTGTTTATCTTATTAAGCCTTGAAAGAGGCTGTCCTATAAGTAGTTAGTAGTTATTTTCCTTTTGCGTATTGGCGATACCAAGAAAATTAAATTAAATGCGGACTTACTTTATTGGTTTTGACTTCAGCACGTTGGTAGGTATGCAGAACAGGAATGTTTATAAATAAATTACTGCGTTAATTGTACATAGCTCCAATTTCTTTAAATCATTTAATTTTGATGACTGACTTCACCGCAGACATATTGGACGCAGGACCGACTATTGCATCCAACTGCATGGATCTTTTCGGACAATTAGAAAACAACTCAAAATTATTGTTACTCGTAGAAACTAGAACTCTCATGTTCCGTATCAGGAGCCCAAGGGTCAGAACACTAGACCTCGGAGTCAGTTGAAGAACAGCATTAACAGTGTGATTTAGATAAAACAGTGAATTCGGTTTTATTATAATCGCGATTTACATAAAGATGTTAAAACTGATAACTGGTTCTTTAATTGGAGTCGAACATGTAGTTTAGATAAAAAAAATAGTTTCGCTGGTAGAGTTATGTTTTAGCCGAAACGGTTCTGTATTTCTTCTGCATCTTTTATGTATTCTTTGGTAGTACATTTAGTAAAATTAAATATGTATTATGTTATGATTATGATATGATGATAGACTTTGATTAGACTTTGATTATACCTAGATGATGTGATGATAGACTTTGATTTTTTATGCTGTCAAATTAAACCCTTTAATCGAAGTTGCTACTTATTACCTTCTCCTTTAGTCTGAAGGTCTGTTTACAGGCACTTGATCATTCCTTAAGTTAGTTTGTCGTAGTTTTTAATAATACTATATTTAATATTTTTAAAGGATCTCTAATAATCATTGGCTAAATTATTCAAAAAAATAGACGCCACTATGTGTGTTTTGCTTATTTATGAATATTAACGACTGGTTGGGTTATTAAAATAATCAGTTATCTACTTATCTAAAGCTTGTGGTGTTGCCCAATAAATATTAGGTACATTCATTTGGCTTATTATCAGAAACTTATTTTGTGTCATTCTTTTATGTAATTTACAGAGTACATTTTATTTGGCATGGGTTTGCTATCTAGCCGAGATATGTAATCATAATCACCTCCTCAACATAAGCTTGTTAATTTTTTTAATAAGAACCAACATACTCGCATACCTATAATGTGATTTTTAATGTGACTGTTTGCAGTTTTTTTATTCAGAAGAAAGTTTAGTAAATCAGTCCTAAAAACTACAGTCTCAAATAATTTTTAAAAGCCCATGTATATTTGGTTGTGGTGGAAGCCTGAAGGTCTGGCGCCGGCCGCATTACGTGGGGTCTGGTGCGCTCCGCTGCGTCGCACTAATCCTGCGCCGGCGCACCCTACACTGACACACAGACTGTAGCGTTTGCTAAGACTTGGTATAGTTTAGTGCTGTTTAAAATAAGAATAAGGAGCCGTATTTTAGAATCACACAATTTTTTAATCGAATTTAAATGTCCGTTAACGAGCACGGCTCCGTCACACAAATCTAGAGCCAAAAATCTTTAAAATTAACCATGACGCTATACGCAGGAACCTTAATGTATGTAAGAGTACAAAACGCTTTCAGCTTCTACCTTCACCCTTCCCTCATACCTATATCTTGATTAGCTTACGCTTTGTGCACGCCGGCCTTTGTCTCCTCCCTATCGTTATCGATATCGACATCTCTCACGCGTTGCTGGACAACACTATTATGAAGGTTTCATAACTGAAAGATATACGGGTTGAGATATTTATGCCGGTACTGGCACCATCAATACAAAGAAGAAATTGGTCATGCCAATGGAAATTACTTCATACCTACCTTCCCCACGTAATTCATCTGGTTTTTTTTTTATTTTCCTTCAAACAGAAACATGAGGACGAGAAAATTTGTAGAAAAGTTTTACAATTCTATTTACTTATGCTATGAGCCTATGACCTTATTGAGCCTACGACTAGGTATCGAACTACCAAAAAATTACGGGTTGCACTCCGGGAGTGCCGGCAGAAGCGAAAACTCAACCGATGGCGCTAGTAGGTTTATAAAACGCAACTCTGGTCTGACGCGATCGGTCATTTTGCTTGGCCTCTGTTTGCATACAATCTGTGAGTGACCAGAGGTCAGGAACTCTGGATCTATCGCGGAGCGGCCATTTTGCTTGGCCTCCTGTTTGCATACAATTTGTGTATGACCAGAGGTCAGGAGCTCTGGTCTGACGCGAGTTTTAACATTTTTACCCATCCCAAAAAGTGCACAACGCCCCTAAAGAAGTTTTCACTTCAAAAATTTAAATAATGTTCTGAACCAATTTTACACCAATTCATCATCATAATGATCTGGCTGGACTGGTGCTTTTCTGTTCGGATGCAGGCAGGGCATACTATATTATGGATCGAAAGGTTGATCATGCCAAACACACGTCTCCGTTTAAAGAACTATCCAACACATTTCTATAAAACCCTTCATAAAAGGGTACTCATAGTACACTCGACTCCATAAAGTGGGTAAGTGCAAGCCGCCTCTTTATCACGCATGCGCAAAAAACGCGGCAGAACGCCTTTCAGCTGGGGATAAAGGAACGCCGACGGCTTACGTTGCACAGCCTTCTGAATACTTGTGAAGGTATGGTCTCTGTGTTAGCGGTAAGCGGAGCAGAGAAATCAGTTTTTATACGGCGTGACAAACTGAAAGGGGTGGCTCAGTCAATGAAACTGAACTATCTTCACAAATTAAATCTTTCAGCAAATGAGGTAAGAAGATCTAGGATTTGCTGGTGAAAGTAGTTCAGTTTCATTGACTGAGCATGCTCTATCAGTTTGCAGGAAGCTGTCCCGTACTTCCGGTATAGTTATTCTATTTTAAAGCTGAAGAGGATTAAAATACCCATGATCCTAAAGGAATTAGTCCCATACATAGAGTCACAAGATTTTCTAAGTAAATGTCTCTTCTAACACGAAACGCTGCAATGCAATCCAAAAACTTATCCTCAGTGTAACCCCCACAACTAGCACCACACCCACCACGGCCCAGTTATCCCAAAGATGTAGAATCCAAAAGGTCCAGAAACAAAGGCCCTTAAAGCTTTTGAATACAAATCCCTTCTAAAATCTCTATTGAGGTATTGTGCTTCATTCCGAATGCTCTTTTAGGGATATCCCTTTTTGTGGTATAGTATTCTTTTTTTCGCTGTGTGTAATTGCATTGTGTAATCCAAAATTCAAGTGTAGTGTCGGATGAGCTTTGCAGTTATTTTCATGAATTTTGATTTGTACAAGTAACATTTCATAAATTTTATCTTTATTTCTTATGTACGATGTACCGAGTCTGATAAGGCATCTCGACACACGCCATGTCAACACACAAAATCAAATCAAATTCAACAGAATTCTACTGCGAATTTTTATAACAGTAGTATTTAACTAATCAAAATCGCGTCATCTAAAAAAGTTTCAATGAAGCCCTTGTTCCGTCCATAAACAGGATTGTAACCCATCAAAAGCCCATCAAATGAAAAACTGCGATACAATCAACTCTAGCGCATAGTGACAACTATACAACGAAGCTTGTCAACACGATATATGTAGATACATTGTTAGGGCGGAGGTGATACGAACAATGAACATACATAATTACAGGGATATCTACACGAGGATTGTAAAGAGGTAGTAAAATGACCACCTTGATCAGACAATTTGTATGGAAAAGCCAAAAACTTTTTTCATTTCCTGAAAGAATTCCCTGGTGAAAGTTGTTCAGTTTCGTTGACTGACCAACATTTCAACGTTTCTGGTATACGCTATCCCTTACACCCGGTAAATGTAACAAGAGGATAAACTAAAACAAGACACAAATAACATTAAAGCAGTTTCGCTGTTCTGTTTGTTTAGCTTCTTGAATTAGATATGGATTGATTTTCACTTTCTATAGGTAATTTATGTTTGGTAGGAATTAGGAACTAACATGAGAGTTTTACTGATTACTTTTTAATTATTTGCGACTATATTAATACCAATATCATTTAAGACAAGATGTGACAAATCCACAAATATTTCATCATCATCATATTACTCCTTTTTTAGGAAAATTTAGTGTGATGGTTTCCCTCTTGCCTTCCAAATATTTAGTCATCACAAAGTATATTTGTCACCATTTCTTTCTACAATAGATTTGTCTCGGCGCTTAGTGGTGTATGATTTTTGGTCTCTATTCAACATTATCTATTGTTTTTTTTTTGTCAGCCGGCTGTTCTGTTTGCACAAAGATAAGTGCGTGAAACGAAATACGAGAAGGTTTGGTTGTTATGCTGACATAATACAAGGGGCGGTTTGTTCCTTGTTCATGTTATTGCTGTTTATTTTATGTTTTAGTTATTTCGAATATTGTCTGGTCAAGATTTGAAAATTGTTGACTTATTGTAAGAACTTTAAGATTTGACCAAAAAATTTATGCCAGCACCCTGTAAAAGGCAACTCAAAACAACAGATTCAAATGACGTTAATGTGGCTTGGTACCTAAGTGACATGCACCAAAACCGTACAAGCCCTCAACCTACGCAAACCCACAGATGCTGTGTATGTATTTGTATGGTAAACTCAGAGACGCCGAAACAAACTGATAACAGAACATCCATTCAAGCTACGGCAAAGGACAACTGTCACTTTCGTACCGTGTTTAACGTCCTCGGGCCCATAAATAATGTCAAGGGCCCGATTGTTGGCCATGATCCACGAGGCACTGTCACTGGCCACTCACCACATACACAAAAAAAGAAACAAGAAAAAATAAACCTCACTCCCGAGAACACAGCGCATAAATACATCAAATCGAAAACAATAGGAGACATCCCGATATCGCATCACACGCGGACCCACACACATATTTCAAAACCGGAGACCAAAAAACCAAAAGGAATAAAAGTAAAAAAAGGACAAAAACTAACATTTGAAAAAATACGTGATGGGCATTAATTAAAACGGACCCGACCAGGAATCCAGAAAAACAAAGAGGTTAAACAAACCAGCGCAGTGGGAGCTCGCATCACGATCGGAATCTCACATTTTTTAATCATCGGATTCTAACCTCTCACGTCAACCTAACTGCAACCATATTCTGATATCATTAGGGATGTACCTTGTTTATTGAATATTATTTTTTTGGTCATATTGTCACCGTTGTTTTAATGGCATTACGGCGGGTTATCGGTCCGATCTGGGTTGGGCAGGCAGGACGGTACGGAACCAAGATTGATTGGACACGAACAGACATTTTTATGCTGTTAGCCCGGCTCAGTGTCGTCGACTTCGGAGATACCTTTACTAATGTTATGAGCGATAGGATCGGTTGGGTCATTTTATTAATTTGGTGTGGGTTCTTTAAGTGGTTTTCGTCATAATTCTTAGGTTGTAGGTTCTTTCCGGTAATTTTGCATGATTTCGTCATCGATGACTCTTTCTGTGTAATAAATATTCGCACTAGCTGAATTTTTTTTCTTCTGCAGGCATAACATCTTCTTTAATTTTTTTCCATTGTATGAATCTTATCTACTCACTTGTTTTCAACATTAAACTAATTGATTATATTGTAACTATGCTTATACTTACCTGGGTACGAATATATTATCTGCCTAAATCATTCGTGATAGCAATAATTAAACATCAGGTCGCCTGGGAAAACTGAACAGCTAATCTATTAATGTGAATACAGTGAAAGCAATTACAGTTCGTCTATAAATTCCACGCTAGTAGGCTGTAATTGGATTACAATTTTCTGCTTGATTATTTTCAATCGATGGAAATCCTTTAATAGCTAACTTTGGTATGTAAATAAAATTGTGTATATAAAGTAAGTTATTTAAAAAAAATATATGACAAATATAATCAAAGTTGATTTAGAGACTGATTTGTACTTTTCATATCTTTTTTATTTTTATCGCAAAAAATAAACGATGGCGATTACAATTCCTTATTGCATGTTAGCTTTTAGTTAAATACATTTGAAAGCCAACACAAAGTTAAGGGATTTACTAGTTATCACGTATACTTAAAAAGTCGTTGACCAACATTAAAAGTCTCCACCACTTCCATAATGTATCACTAATGATTCGCAGCTTTTTGTCGTTAATTGATCTGACACGTTCATTTTGAAAATGTAGTGTCTTAATTTCAACACAATGGTGTTTGCTGCATTTACGTTGAAAGCCGCAAAACTCACTTCATAAATTATGATGATTGATGAAGATATCAATCTTCGTGTGGCAATGTCAAAAATGACCTCTCCAGTATTGTGACCTTTTCCTTTCCCGTTTTTATTTTAGTTTTTGCCTTTGTTTTATTGCCTGGCTTTTTATTTCTGAACGACGAGTTTTATTCCAAACGAGAGCTTTTTTCATCGTTTACTATAGTACTATAAAATTTTAACTTTTTTGGCCTTTATAAGAATTCATGAGGCGACACCAGGGATCGTTAAACACATAATTGACAGCAATTAACGGAGGAAAGTTAGAGACAACATGCTAGCCCTATTAATTCTGGAGATAGACCCTTATTTCAATATCTAGAACATAGAGTCAACAATATTGAGGGGAGGATTAAGCATAGTCTCGATTTAAACGTCAAACTTTCCTTGCTGAAAAAAATAATTATTATTAGCCTTACTTTACGTTGTTGGAAACTAAATGGATAACAGAAGGAGATTTCACGACATTGACATTATTAAATTTCTTTGGACGCACTCCATTAATGTTTTCACTTTTAACTACGTGTATATCCGCGATAATCATCCAAATTTCTGGTTTTATAAAGTTCAAAAATTACCCTTGATGTGCCTGTGTCTGCTGTAGATAGTTTGACATCGTATTATTTTCATCTTCTTACAATTCTGTTATCTTCTCTAAGGCGCGGTTTATCACCTTTCTCACCTCCGCAGCCGTAAAACTGAGTCATAAAACCTTGTCTCGCGTTTATAGTAGCACATGTATAGATAAAGCGAGACCAATTAAATTAATTAACTAATTTATTACATTCCTCACTAAGTTTAACTTCTAACTTTAAGATAAGTGGCAAATCTTTAGGCGCTTCGAATTTAGATAATTTTCTATCACAGAACTTGTTTAAATATTTGATGCTAGTTCCAAACTTGGTTTGAACTTGATTGAGATATTGCTACAAAAGATTTACATTCTATAGTAGCATTTGTTTGTCTGTTCGAGCTTGTTATCTTAAACACCTAGTGTAGTTATCTTGTTGAATTAATTTATTGTATCTAAATCACTCTATTAGTTCGTCTTTTATTACATGTTTCTTACTATAATATACAAATTATATAAATTTTAAATTGTAAATTGCAATCTTAATGGATATGTTTTTTATCAACTTCTAAGTAGGTATGCCTTAAAAGCAATGTAAATGAGGCGATGCATTCGAAGTCAACCCGTTTCAAATTAATGTATTAAGATATATGCAGTACTTTCCACCAAGATTGGGGAGAAAGATAACAGCTGCAGCTAAATATCCAAACTTGCAATTTTATTTCACCTTAATATCCACGTCGACCAAATGTCTTGATTTTTATTTTTTTCTCGAAATGTAACGTATCTGTTTTATCTTTCCAGGTAAGTGTCGTTGAAATCCGAGACATTTTTTTCGCTGGGGTTTTATTTTGGTCCTTCGAGCCAGATCCGAGATAAGCCTGTGATACTGATGGCCACCTTATGAAATGAGAGACGATAAGGTAAGTGATACTTAAAATATGCCTGCTTTAATATTTAAAGCTCTTATATTTCAATAGGTTCTGTGGATATCGCATGTCTCTAGTGTAGGGGTAATTAAATTACCTTGAAGAATTTTTAGAAGCATTCGATGTTGGAGGCTAGTATCTTTACGATAGAAACGATCGACAATTTAAGTCTATGAGTTTTATCTTTGAGTATAATGTTTATTCTTATTTGATTTTATAAATACGTACTATGCTTTAACGGTAAACGGCGCTATTGCCGTCTTCGTTGGAGGTGGAGTACCTTAGGGAATATATTTAGGCCAGTTTTATTCATAATGTACAAACGAAGGTTTTTACAGCTACCATTGCGAAATTACCCCAATGGTATTTGGGTATTTTGGTTCCTTAAAGTTTTCAATATAAAAGTATCGTGTGCTCTCCCCCTGTTTTGTGATGTAGTATTATGGGTGTACAAATTTATCTGTTTGTCCGTAGTCTCGGGTTACGACTCTCGGGGGTATACCGGAGGATTACAACCCTCTAGTTGTAAAACTAGACTTGAATATGTTTCAACTTCTCTTCTTTAATTTTTTATTGAGTATGGATGACTTTCGTACCTACGTAAGTTTTAATATTTTGGATACCTATACGAAAAGCTGTTTCTGTAAAATAGTAACCAAAGGCAGCAAGAAAAAAAATCACTGAGTCTTGCAGTTTATTTTTAAAAGACTTCATCACGATGATAATGCTTTATTTCAAAGTACCTACGTTTTTGCACCAAATACTTACTTTTTACCTTTATTGATAAAAATGTCTGATTCCTACGAGAAAACTTATTAAAAGAAGTCAATTTTAAAATAAGTAAATGCAAAACTTCACACCTCAATGGTCCAATGTCCTTTTGAATCCCGACCTCTCTATCCAATTCTGCAACCATCTGTGATTCTTGTTGCTCGTACATCTAGCGCCCAATCTCGATACGACAGACTCCACTGGGCTGGAAAATTGAAACAAGGGAAAAGCACCAGATACACCAAAATATCTTTACACTTGACTAGATCCTTGTTGAGAAGATATAAAGGTTATAATTGAAGAAACGACTGAGGATATAATGTTGTTGCGATCAGATAGAGTTCTTACTGGCCAATTTAGTACTTCACATGTAGACACCCTTATTGCAAAAGCATAAAGGTTAAAATTCATCAGCAGAAGGTGAAATAAATATGTATGCTTGAGATTAGGGATGGCACGGTCGTCCCTTGCGATTTTAGGGATTAAGACGTTATTAGGATATAATTCGTTTGTTATTTAGTTGATGTTGCATTGATCGAGTATTGTTGAATGCTGGTGTTCAATTTCCTAATTCCAATTGACAATATAGGGTTAGTTCTGTTATACATTAAATAAAGTAGGTACCTAAATAAAGGCAGACAATTTTTTATAAATAATATTTGACTAAATTTTATTTGTATTGATACTTTTAATGGTTTAATAAAACAATGAGAAATCTCATATACTTAGTATAGATAAGGTAAGGAAGGGACCTATTAATCAGATATTACTAAGTTAAAAATATTTTAGGTAGATTTATTATCAATTTCTGTTTCCATTATCAAAAACTTTACTTACAAAATTGCATTTTAACCATAAATCTCGCCATCCTTGAAATGAAAAAGAATAAAAAAGATCACGTTTTTTTTCACCCTCGTCCCAAGAGCAGAAAAATCGCAACACGACAGTCATTTGAAAAATAATGACGTCATCAAACACTAATCCTGGAGCTTTCATGTGGATTACACTTAAACAAACTTAAAAAAGTTCTCAGAGTAAAAAATTTACAGTACATTTTATACCTATCGTAAAGTCTAGGAGCTGCAAAAATAAGTTTGCGAAAAAACACTGCACTTTTGGTCTATCAAACCGCGATTGTCTCTCGTCAATGCAAAGAAAAATGAGCTCAAAAGCTTCCATTTTAAAACTGTTTTCAATTTGCACTTAGAATTCGCCAAGTCTAATCCCCCCGCGCTCTTATAGATCTAAAGCCAACTCTATAGCTTTAAGAATAAGGTTGGTTTTGCTCGTAAGTGTAAGTAAGGGTGTGTGCACACTAGCGGCGCGTCATTTCGATACATTAGGCGTGTGATTTATGGCGGGGAGGCGGCGGAGTCACAACATTGGGCTGCTTGTTTGTAGGGTTGCTGTGTAATCGTAATGTGATTGGTTTTGCAAAAAAAAAAAAAGAGAATAGTTTTGCTTTGATCAGAATAAGAAATATTTGAAAAAACATTAAGGAATTGCCTGAAAAAAGATTTATTCATTTGGTGCTTTGAAAACGTACGCACACATTTTAAACGCATTTTTTTAATGTACGGACGGTCGTGTCTGTAAAGTAGATAACATTTGAGATCAGGTCCAGGTTGATATTTTAGTTGGGCTAGGTACAATTTTTCAATGCGGTGCAAATACTATTATGTACCCTAAGCATAATCAACACTACGATATTCGCACAATTAAAATTTACATTTTCAAACAGTAATATGACCCAAATTCACCCTAGCCTAGGTTATCACCACGGATTATCTCCAAACTGTCGACAGCCCTGTTTCATTTGTCAATGTTGCTCTCCCTGGAGGTTCATCTTTGCTCTCTAGGGCTGTCCCAAATTACAACCAAGCGGATGTAGCTTTTTGTCCCTAAGTGTTACGAGTGGTGTATGTGCTCTTATCTTAATAGCTAAGGTCAGGAGCGCGAGCGCAGGTGTTTCGGAGGAAATTTGGAAAAAGTGCTTTGATGTTATGGATCAGGCAGTGAATATAAACAAATTGAAGTAAGAATTTCATGCTGGACTGGGATTGATAGAAAGACATAGAATGTGCCAGCTGCATCTCCTCCCGTGCATGCTGTAAAAATCAGCTAAGGGAATCGAGGGTTTCACAGTGTATTGCAATTTAGGCCTGTCACTATAGGAATATACATAATCACCTGTATATTTAATAACCCTCAAAACTTGTCAGACGTGGCGGAATGACCTTTATTTAGGTCGTTTTTGCTATGCCTACCCAATAGGGAAAAAGGCGTGATTTTATGTATGTATGTAGAAGTAAGGAGCTTTGCTATAGGTTCTTCTTCCTGACGTGTGGGTTTCGAGTCGATCAAACCGATGAACCCTGTGTAGGTAACTATATCTTATAGTGCATTGTTTCCTAAATTAAAAGAAGAAATTATGAAATTGTGACGATAGAAAAATTTAATAAAAGCGAATTGAAGAATAACATACTATAGGTATATTTTCATATGTGTTTTTTGCACTTACAGTGCTTTTTTATTTCAAAAGTATGAGAAATAACAGACTATACTCACTAATTTATTACCATCACCTAAGTAAACTCAAGGGTTCTCAACAAAGCAAAATACAAATCGCATATTCACCAGATACCGATCTATCATAATTTTCAAGCGAGGGTTCGGTTTGTACCAGCAGCGAAGGGGTTAATACCAAGTAATTGCAGCGTAGGGGTTAAATCGTGTTTTATGCTTTTTAATTTGTTTCCCGAAAATAATTTTACCCTCTTGCGAACGAAGCAACCCCAACGTAAGCGATTTTGAGTCGTGTTTATTTTTATTCATTCAGATCAACAAGATTTTGTTTTTAGAAACTACTGTTATAAAAGATAATGTTCTTATAATTCTGAATGTTCAGAATAAAGTCATTAGTATTTTATTTTTTCTCATTTTTACTGCTGCAGCGATTTTTTAATTAAATACAAAATGTTTGTTAGTCGTCGTGATCATTTGTTATTAAAAAAGTTAGTTAAAAAAGTCTTGAGAGAATCCTAATAGTACCAGGATGATATAAATAAAAGGACATGAATAATGCAAATGATTATTTTATTTAACCAACCGTAATGCGTATATGATTGCGTGTCATCTGTCCTGTTCGCTCTGCCTCGACCTTTTAATAAGTTGTAATTTATTGTTAATAATCATTTATTATTTCCAAGAGGACAATGTAGCCTATTTATCTCAAGATGCCCACCTTGTTTGAATAATTCAAAAAGACTCCAATTAACTTTTATGTACTGTCAATTATATTGTATCTTTAATGTATTATCCCGCTCATCTTAATGAGCGCTTAAGGTAATAAAGTACTAGGAAGTCAGCACCTGGCTCCCTATTCTATTAATATGTAAGTAAACGCTTTAAACAGTGCTTAATGCGCGGCTTCCATTAGGCGAAGTTGTAAATTATAACCTCCTCCAAATGTTTAGTATCCTGGTACTTTAGAGTAACGCTAAGTGACAATCTTGATATAAATTCGTGTTGAAACTGCTAATGGCACCGTTTGGGAGCATCTGGGTTGTAAAAAAAATGATTTAGGTGCTATAAGAATATGTAGCCAAGCTAAAGATATCCATCTTTATAAGATGAAAGGAGATAAAAGTAAAGCATTCAATTAGTTTAGACCTAATGAATTTATTGCACAACCTAGGTACACTCATATCAAATTAGCGAAACATCCAAATGATCTAATAGCAAACGACAAGCAGCTATTTAAATACATCACTAATATCTCGGGATCTATTTTAGCATCCAATAATAAGCTGAACATGCGTCACTTTTGAACTATTTATAACGCCTATTCAAACTCAATTATAAACCGTCATATTTCACATCTCAGAATAAAACATTAAGTGTTGGGATATTCTACAGAATTTCTCCTATTTTCGTTCGCCGTTGAATTGAATTTTTTATGGGATGCGCGTGGGTAACTGTCATTTGTTTTCATTATAAGATCCCCTAAGAGAAAAAGTTTATGCGTTGCTTTCGGTTATGACAAAAATGGACAGCTGGGTTGGTATTGATTAAATATAAGAAATATTAGATTTTCTATAAATAAAAAAGTATATGCACAATGTATATTAGGCGGCAATACACATACAAACATTCACATACATCATTGATTAGCGCCAAACTGCTGTTATATTGTGCAGGTAACTTTATAACTTTCCATTTCGATGTTTTCCAAAATCGATCGTACCAAATATTGCAATAATGTTTTGCTTGGTTGTAATATTAAATTCATGATATTGGCGCTAATTCAGGACGCACTATTCCTAATTCTAATTCTTAGTAGCGCTGTCACTTAGGAATGTCAATTCCTCACGTCTTTATTTGCTATTCTGTTCTAATGTCAAAGTTAAGAAAGTGACAGCGCTACTAAGGTTCGTATTTATAAAGCGATCTCAAGATTGAGAGCAATATTAAGTGCGGATTTGACAGGTGCGTTTGTACTGGAATGACATTTCTGATACGAACTCAAACTCGCTGTCACTCTTGAGAGCCGATTATAAATTCGGGTCTAAGAATTAAAATTAGTAATAGTGCGTCCTGAATTAGGGCCTTTAGAGTATTTTATTTTAGAGCCGAAACTATGATAAGGGCTAGAATGTGTTCCTATAATTTAAGTGTGAATCATTTTGTGTTTTCTAAATTATGTATTATTTCAAACATCTTAGTCATAGTACCCTTCAGGATGGATCTTATAAATGGATCGAAACGTTGCGTTTCTAATATAAAATCAAATTTTTGAAATAGATTAGTTTGCTATAAAATGTAATTTTCTCCCAATTCTCCTTGCTCACTAAACACACTAAAATTTAGCATGTTAATGCAAGCGGTTTGCAGTGAGACAGTTATTGTAAATATGGGCCATTGCTCTGGTATATAGTCGTACAGACCAAGAAAATTATAATATTTGTTCTCACATGTGATTTGTTTTGGTACGAGCAGTCAGCGTCTACGCATGTGCTTTCAGTGGGAATAAATTCTGGAACAATTTATAGTCTAGCTTGGGAATGAACACTGCTGTGAATTTATTGAAATTTGTTGAAATATATTTGCAGTATTCAAAAAAATAATATTTCACCAGAATTTAGTGCAATTTTGTATGAATGTATATTCTTAGGTAAGTATAGTCTAGATTATAAATGTAGTATCGATCCCTCAGCAAACTAAATGCCCTATCAGCTGATACATTTTGTATGGGAGGTCAACATTTTTTTTTTTTCGAATGTTGACTTATATTCATCAAGGAAAGTTATTCAGTTTCATGGGCAGATTCACACCCTTCAGGATGCGTATACCCTTTCCGTTACACATTGTATATGATATTTGGAGCATTAAAATTAGTAGCAGCGTCATAATTGCATCTCTTCTCTACAAAGTTAGAAATCTAAACGGCCAAGAAATTGAAGTGTTGAGTTTATTATCATTATAATAATAATGTAGTACTCGTAATAACAGTTTAAGCTCTCTACTCAAGTACTCTCCACAAAAGGGGGTACTTGTTGCCCTACGTCAAGTACTTGACGTTTGAAGTACCTACTATGAGCACATGCTACGGTTTTGTAGGGGTCCGAAATAGCTTCTTGGTGACAGCTGGTAAAATTAAGGTGTATTTTTAAAACTGTTCTGAGCAAAATCCGCCCAAAAATATTGATATTTTCTCTTAATTAGTACATTATTATGTATTCTGATATTTCTGATCCACGATTCTTGGAAAAAGTTGTTCCGTTGCTTACTCCTCACAAAAATAAAAAAAAAACACCGATGCCATTACATTTAATTTTAACTGAATATATTAGGGCTGATCCTTCCTTTTGTAAGAAGGTAAATCCAAAATTGTCATAATTTGAAAACGACCACCAGCAATTCTTAAAACAAATATCCTAACATTTAATTCCATAAAAATTCATCGTAAAATTGTATCAAACAATCCTAACTCCATACGAAAAGATTTATAACAGTATAGTGGGTTTATTCGATGATAGTCCAATCAATGGCCAAGTTAACCCTGACAAAATTCTTACTTACATTTAAATTTTACGCTCTTGGATTATTGCGTACAATGCGTCACTGTATCAAAATTAATAGCCGGATGAATTTAATTTCTGAGTATTTCCAGAATGGAGTAGCTTAGCATTCCCTATAAATGTACTTTCGACGCTATAAACGGTTGGTCGTTTTTCTACTACATCTACCCGCGCATGTCATACTCATAATTTTTATTGCAATATTATAATAAGGTCATTCTTAGCGATGGAATCATAATATTAATATTTGTCAACTTCCCTTGGTTAAAAATCTACAGAATATAGGCAGCAGCGTTCCCTGTAAATATCACATCTTACATTGTGCTGAAAATCTTAGGTAGTAGGTAAATAAACCCTCCAAATGGAGGAGAGCAATGTTCAGCAGTTTACTTTTGTAGCAAATAAGTGCAGTAGTAGTATGTACTTCAATTTATCGTGTTACCAAAATATACAGTGACTTGGGTTTTTTTTCGGGGTCCTTGATACAATAAACTCCTCCTTGACTGGGTTATAATCTGGGCTGCTAACGCCGCAAGCGGTGGCGCTGGCGCCTGCTTCCCGCGGCGCTGCGGTCGCCGGTAATGATGCAGGATACCAGGGGAGCATAACTACACTGAATGCCCGTTTCATGTCAAAATTGTAAAGGTTTTGGAATGCTTCCGGATATTGCTCATCCTATAGCTTTGGTTAGAAACCCGCGCTAAAATACAAGGTGTTTCATTTGTGAAACTGAACACTTTCTCCGTGGAACATAATACTACAAACATGGAAAAGTTAAGTTCTCCCATAGATTGACTTGATCAACTGATAATATTGGTACGTGCTGGAAGTCCATAGGTATATTGGTTTTAATCTCAATTATTTGTACTAATAAAAGTAAAATCTACCAACATCTTCCATTTATACCGCAACAAAAGTATCTCCGTCGCACATTTTTCTCAAACCTTCCTCCTTACACATAATCTGATTTGTCCATCAGGAGTCTAAATCCAATTAGTATCGACTTCATCCCCTCATTACTTACTGAAGTCAGCTGATTCTCGCATCCGGTTGCAGTGTGGTCCAGCACGTCTTGTTAATAAGATACTGACAAATTCTTACCTCTACATTTGCCCACGTAAATTATTTGCGAGATTATGATGAAGGAAGAATTTTAAATTTCTACTTCGTGTTCCATCTCACGACTGCCTAAATTTTTTATGCAGTTCCAACTATTTATTTCTTCACTTTTTATATTTATAGTTCTCATGATCGGGATCTCTGTATGTATATGTAATAGCAATTTCAATACATTTATTCAAAACAGTCATAATAAATGCTTTGTCGTCCTTAGCTGTTATGACTTAGACGTGAGCTTCTGTAAATTTGAGGATATGTACAGGGTGTTACTAACACGTTTATCAAAAACTAGCTTTTACCGTATTACATACACGTCGATTAGTAAATTTTTGGACCCTCCGACACCAGGGTTTATCAGGTCGATCCACACGACAGATGAAGAAGAAGGAGTTTTTGTAAGTTTTGGGCTGTATATTAGCTTCCTAAAGGAAACAGATATTTCTATAATCGTTCGAGTTGATTTTTGAGATTATTCTTTACAAACAAAAATAGATAGTATTGCCTGCTGTAGCATCTTAATTACAATTTAAACACAGTGGTATGGAATAAAAGTGTGACTTTATATAAATGTATGGTATTGAATATATTGTTATATGTATTGTGAAAATATGTTGGAAAGACTTTATATTATTCAGAGAGGACTACTGGATACAAAAACACTAAAATGACCGCCAAAGAAAGCTTCACGCCCGAAAGAAATGAATAATTCCACAACTGTGCATCATAACTATAACAGGGTACAGTCGAGAACACAGTAATCTTCAAGAAACCAGTATAACATGAGCTATCTGGTAAAACAACCTTGTTAGAAAGACAGACCAGCTTACAACTTGTAAATGTAGAAACCACAATTTAGCGGAGGGATTTGAACCTAACACCTTTTGCGAACCGTTCGGCGTATTAGTGGGCACGGTAGCTCAGTTGGTTCAGTCGCCAAAGGTCGTGGGTTCAAATCCCTTCTGTGCAACATTTTTAAATTATGTACTTTAAAAACATTACCACTTTAAAAACTCTGACACCAGGGTTCATCGGTTCGATCGACTCGAAACCCACACGACACGACAGAAGAACAACCACTTTAAGTGCCAAAATGTCAAATACTTATAAATGTTTTAAAAATATAGAGACCAGCTTACATTGGTACATGTTTTTGTATGGATGGTATGGTAGACTGTACGTTAAGTGACTCCTGCGCACCGCCTTTCAAACAACGTCGGCGGAAGCGGGCCGTGACGCGCCGCCCAATATAAATCAACCACTTAACGTTTTACACTCAAAAACGTGGTGACAGTATTTACTAAATGATCCTTTTTTTGAAATGTCGACAATCTTTTAGCCGAATTTTCGTTTTGTAGAAAAACTGTAGGCCGAAACATTTGACAGTGCTTACAAGAACGGTCTATCTTACAGCCTTTATGACTGTAATTAAAACAGAGATCAAAACATACATAACACTAATGAAAAATTGAAAATATTATTAAGTAGTTAGTAGTTCATCTGCTTAAACAATTATAAAAAAAACACTTTAAATTTTCGTGGAAATGTTAAAGCTCTTGTTAGTTAGATTATGTTCGGAGTAAAATTATTTAATTCAAAATACAAAAGAATCCCACCTAAATACACCAGAAACACATAAAAAGCAAATAAGTTTATTTTAGCTTCCGACGATGAGAAACTATGCGGCGGCGCTTGAACTACGGGAGATGTCAACGCAATGGACACCACCCGTCCATCATAGATCACCCGTCTCTTTCCCTCTCACATTACCAATGATAAACTATCCCATTTTAACAGCCAATCCGTGAATCCATGCTCAAAACAATAACGCCGATAATTTCTGAAACTATTTTCGAATTTGGAACCTTATATTTTTAAAATAAAGACAGATTTATTCAAAAAACATAACTACTGGGCAGATTTTGTTTGTTCGAAACAATGCGCTAGTGGCCAGTTATTTTTGTCTTATAATTCGGCAAATATTTTTCTTTTTTGCGTCGATATTGAAAATGTCATCGGCGGCGTGACGGTCGCAGGCGCACTTTTTACTTATGTTTTTATTTTGGAACGAGTGACACAGAAATGCTTTTTGGCCGTCGCCCGTTATCGGAAACAAAAGAAAAAAAATGTTTTGCGAATGTTTTTTTGATTGTGATACTTTTGTATTCAGATTTTTCAATCTGTGAAACGTAAATCACATCTCTCTGGCTTGTCTTTGCGTGTAAGCTGTTTGAAAGAAAATAAAAATATCTCTATTGTTATAGTATCAGCAGAAGATAACGTGCACATTGCATGTCATAGCAATTATTCTTAACATCTCAAGAATTTACTGATTCGTATAAAATTTTATCTATAATGGTCATGATATTACCCATTGTCAGTGAAGCGAACAATACCAACGTCTGTATGGAAAACCAAACATTATTCTTTATTACAATAGCGGATAATAATTTCGTGAAAGGTGAGCCGTTTTTAGTAAAAATTCAATATTTTCTGGGCGGGTGCGTCGAAGGTAGAGTTACACTTGTAGCGATAAAAAAGATAAAAAAAACTGGGAGTATTCAACTTATTATTACTTAGTTCCTCGCTGTTTTCTATAAGTGAAAAGTTTAACATCCTTTGTTAAAGTCGTCTCAGCTCATAATGTCCTTTTCTCAAAAAGTCCTTTTCTCAAAATATCCTTTTCCCAAAATGTAGTAATGCTAGGTTTTTCAAATATAAATTTTAGGAATACCAACTTTATTGTTTCATCGAAAATACTTGTTTTTCAATATAATTTGCAGGTAGATTTTAGTATTTCCAGATACGTAAAATTATTTCTGTAAATGATCAAGGTACTTTTTAAAGCGCATGTTTTTTTTTGTTTGCCCCCTAAACTCAAAAACCGCTCCAGCTCCTGCTCCGCTCGTCGCTATCACTGGCACCACACACCTCGTATCATATTAGACGCATGAACAGACGCGATCTTTAATAAGCGCATAATTTATCTGCTGTCACCTACAACTCGCAAACCGCGCCCGCCTCCGCTCCGCTCGTAGCCATTACTGGCAACACACACGTCTCATCATAGGCGCACGAATAGACACGATCTTTCAGAAGCGTATAATTTGTCTGCTGTCCTCTTTATCTCGAAAAACGCGCCCGCTCCCGCTCCGCTCGCTCGCTGTCACTGGCACCACACACGTCGCATCATATTAGACGCACGAACGGACGCACTGTTCGGCTGAATTATTAAATATCAAACCGAAGCGGCGGTGTTCTTTTACAGTTTCTATTCATTTATTTATTTAATGTTATCTTGTAATCTCACTTTTTCTAATAGATCGTACTACGTGGAGATAAGGTCTATATTAAAGGTTTGAAAGTGAAGATGATGTTTACACATGGGTAGTTCTTTTGGGAGGTTTGTTGATAGAAGTGATAACAAGCATCGTTTCTATATTCAAGTTTAAACTGGTTTTGTTCTTGTGTTGTGATTCTCTTTAGTTTGGCTACTGGTTGAATTAGATATCGAATTAAATTTAATTACAGCCGAAATATTTTGTGATACGACTATAACATACATAATATAAGTATACCATACCTACATAAAGTCATGCCTTTATCTTACGGGATAGGCTTAAGTGCATTAAGTCGCGGCTGCGGACAAATATTAAGCTAGCTATAGGTAGGTAGTAACGTTTTCAGCCCTATAAAACAATCTTTTACCTCTCAAACTCCTAAAATATCTTCTAAGGGATATACAACAAAACGTATCCAAGGTTCCTTTATCTAGATCAAGGCTGTAACAGTAGGCTAGAAACATTCGGGAGCATCAAATCGAATACATTTCAATGTCTAGACACCTAAATGTATTCTAGTATTTGTAATACAATGACTGGGGTCTAAATAAGGCTATTGGTGCCTAGATTTTGGTCTAAGCCTAGGTTTGAATTTTTAGGACGTCTTTAGTCTTTACAAGTCGTAACTATTCGTATGGAGTAGGTATAAATACTTACCGAGAATGTTTTGAAATGGTACCTACTTAGAAGTAACTATTCAATGGGCTAATTCAGCCAAGTAGAAGTGTCAATTCAACCTGAGTTTTTATTTACAAATTTACAAGAAATAGGTATTTACAAATCGTATCACAATAATATACAAACAAAACTTAAAACAAATTAAAACTAGGCACCTAATCAAAGAGCCCGCCCCGCAGCGTACCTGGCTCAAACGTTCCCATTACTCCAGCAGCATTCCCACGCTGGATCGCTAGTGAGATATGCTGTATGAGGTACGCTCCGGAGCGGGGATCGCAACCGCGGTCTCGTAGGCGTCGCCCTAGTTCTCGGACAAACTTTTTTGCCTCTATGCCCCATGGTCCTCCAGTTTCAACTGCGAACGGTATAAAAATATATCTATGCTCCAGCTCAGAATATTTCACGTGTTTTTGTCCCGCAGCAAATTCAGCTGCGGAGCCTGCTTCTCGTGTGGTTTTTGGCAGGTGGGAGGCCGCGAAAGTGCTCACACAGGTGGCGTCCCAGAGCAAGCAACGCCCTTTTTCCCAGGGGACGAGCGTGAGGCCGTCTGGACGTTTACCGTCTGTTCGACAGAGCCCGGGAGGTTCTAGGACACAAGGAATGTTTGCCGACACCAGCGCACGCCGAATTATATCATTTAGTGCGTGGTGTCTAGGAAACCTCCCGGCACACTTCACGCAACTAAGACCATGGTGGCCAGAAGCGTCCACTGAGGTTCCACATGGGCAGTTGTGGGTTTCGCAGAGTCTGCAACCCAACCGTAGAGCTACTGCCACTCGTAGGGAATCGTTATCTAGGTGCGTTCCGAGCTGAGGGGAGGGAAGAGCGTGTAGCCAAGCACCTGACTCGGAACAGGTCGCTGCTTTTACACGGGCGAGATCTGCACCCGTAAGGGATTGGGTCAATTCCGACAAAAAATGTTTTGAGGCTAGGTCATCCCAGGCTCTCTGTAGTTCGGGTTTTGTAGGTGGCTCGACACCAGGACAGGTTACTGCCCAAGCTTCCAGAGCTTCGCTTTGAAAGGGGATGCTTAATCTTTCACCTTGTAAGTTTAGAATTTTAGTGACGAGATCAGCAACCCCGTTCGAAGACGCAAGGAAAGCCGGCAAGCTAACGGCCTGTATGCTCCTGATGCCAAGACCACCGTGTCTGATGGGTAACCCTGCTTGACGCCACTGGTTGTCATCGAGAGTAACGTTGATGACACTCTCCAATGTGTTGCGAATTGCCTTGTCAACTACAGAGACCTCTTCGGGGTACAGCCATGTCGGTGTTGTACGAATTATGTAAGTTAATTTGGGGAGTGAAAAACAGGCGCGGAAAAGAATAAGGGCGACATGGGCTGAAAGGTGCTTTAGATGTTCTCGGACCTGTGTTATCATTCTGGTCTTAGCCTCCAGAGCAGAAGGAATGGCGCTAGGAAAAATTGGTGCTCCGAGAAGGGAAAATGTGTTTTCATCAATCGGCCTGACACCAGGGATGATAGAATTAAATAACGCAATATTGCTATTGGCATCCCCACCGCAAGAAAAAATTTCACACTTTGAAGTGTTTACTTGCAGACCCAAATGTGATAGACCTGAAACAAGTGTCCTTAAATCCTCTGCCACCGTTTCAGTATTTCCACCGATTGTGCCATCATCAAGGTACCATAGATTCAGGTGTGATTTTAACGAGATAACCACCTTATGTATTGCCAAGCTAAATATAAGGGGGCCCAAAGGATCCCCTTGTTGAGCTCCTACTTGAGAAGGGATCTGAGAGCCATTATAAGAAAGGTTACTCGTCATCGCGTAGCACTGGAGTAGGAAGGGATACAACGAAGGAATCAAATCCTTAACTTCCGTCAAGATTATATCCCTTTCGACACTATTAAAGGCGTTCTTAAGGTCAACCTTGATGATGACACAGTCTGTATTTTCGGGATTTATGGCAAAAGCTCGCGTAGCGTGGATCGCCGCCTCGCAGCCTAAGGTGGTTCCGAAGCCAACTTGATGAGGTTGCAAATAATTAGACATTTCGGCTCTTACTGCACGGCAACCTAACTTTGCCACAAGGCGGCGGAAAGTGCTCCCCACAGCAATGGGCCTTAATCCACCATCTTTCTTTGTGAGAGCAAAAAGTGTCGCTCCATACAGAAATGGGCATACTTCTGAATTAAGAGATCCCCGTAGAAGGAAATTACAGAGTTCCGTCAGTGACTCAAGTAGGCGTGTTCCATTATTGCCGGCAGAGTGTGAAATCAGCTGTCTGAGATGTTGGGGTCGGATACCGTCAGGCCCGGAAGCTGATGAGCTATGAAAGGTATTAAGCGCACCTACCACGTCGTCGGCGGTTACTACTAACGGAGACAGAGAAACATCTGGTGGAACAGAAGGAAGTGATGAACGTAATGGGGTTGGGTGTTTTTCTTTGAGAGTGTTGAGGGTGTCTAAGTTGGCTGGTGCGATGTTGCAGTCAGAAACAAGAAGGCGTGCTGCCCCTCCTAAATCGCCCTCGTGTACTTTAGCCTCCACCTTTTTGTATAAATTAAAAGGCCTGACACTAGAAAGCTCTACAGGATGGGGACAAGAGCTTTCTACGTTCCGTTTTACTTTGGTAGTAAGTGAGGCGGTTCCGGTTTGCTCTGGTACTCTGAGACCCGTAAACGCAAATGACATTAAATTGAACCAGGCTTCTTTGGTGTTGGTCTTTAAACATTCACCCATTAAATCAGCAAGTTTGCCCGCAGCCACACTCCTGGCCCCTTTAGGTATATGTTTTAATACGCGGATACTGTTTTTCAAATTCGGCAAACTCTCGAGGCCCAGGGGAACAGTCTCATCTAAATTCGAGTCAATTTCATGTGAAGATTCTGAAGAAAGTTCTGCATTACTATTGGTATTGTTATGCTTGCGGCGGATATGGATATTTAAACCGCGGACACCTACGTAACCGCGCTGAAAACCAGGACAATGGGGACATAAAACCTTGGTATTAGAACTTTGACTAGCCATAATAGTTAGCAATAGTAATTAAAAATCTCCATAAAAAAAAAAAAAAAAAAAAAACAACAAAATTTACATCCGTTACAAACAAAAAATAGGTATATAACTATATAAAAGAAAACAAACAAACTCCGTTGAATTAAAATTAAAAATGGACTTTACAAGCAAGGTGGGACGAAAAGACGGTGACTTATATTCTTCGGAAGCAGCTGAAGAGGTCTAATGGTCCGGCGACTAACAACACTTCGGAGATCTCCCACATAGAAGATTAGGTAAGGCTGGTACTTAAGGTCCGGGTACTGACTGGAGCCGTCTTTATAGATAATTATTGGCTGGTACAAGGCTGGTGCTAAATGGTCGGGAATACTGAAGGCAGCATCATCATCATAGCATGCAGTGTAGCGGAACTTGAGCGGAACTCCTTCTCTCTAACTCGTCCAGAAAAAGGTCGGTTGAAAACCGGTAAAATGTGCCGTTGAGAACAACCCTTTTGTTGATTCTTGATTCTTGAAAGATACGGTGGCGCAGCACTATCGTAAAGGGTATGGTATCACTACTCGACGACAGATGGCGCTGTTTGGCGCCATCTCAAACGGCTGGTAAAATATTGGATAAAATGTTTATGTAAAAAGTCTGCTTTCTGCTAAAACTGTCTTTGAACTATCCGCAGTATTATAGGATGGTACTATGACATGAACATAACACTTTAGTACAGATTTCACGAAAAAGGTTTTTATTGAAAAAGTTCGTTACATGCTGAGGTTGCAATGTAAGTTTGAAATACGAAAGCGGGAAATCAGTTTTAACTTTAACTTGTCTTCAAATAGTTCACTTAAACCAGGGTTGTAAGGTAGTAAATACCATATTTCACAAGAGAAACAAGGCATATACGGTGGTGTAGAGTCCGAAATCCTTGTTTGAAAGCCTGCATACTACAGTGGCGTCATAAATTTTCACTCGCGGTTTTTAGCTTTGTTTGGTAAGGCCTGGTTCTGCAAACGTCTGTGGATCTAAACTAGTTGATGCACTTTCGGAATCACATAACTTAGACAGAAACAAACGAGAAGAAACATTATTAAATGAATATTGAAAATGTCTTTGCAAAAAGTAATGTTTACATTTTGGCGGTCCGAATTTGTCCTGAGTTGCTCTCAAATTTGGAGACAGCTCATCGAACAGCTACTTCCAATCCAAACCCTCTATAAGTCAGCAAGGACACTGTCTAGTTTAAAAAGAATAAAAAGTACCTTAATCCATATATGGATGCCAAAAGAAATTAGAAAAGCGCCGAACGTATGTTATATCTAAATGGTCAGAACGTAGCAAAACACCGTTGCAGCTTTAAAAGCTGTTTGTAAATTCTAATAGTAAGTAATTTCACCTCTCTCACCTCAGAAGCCGAACTATTTCCGAAGTCAAGGTCATAAAATAGCAGGTAGATAGCAGAAGACCTGTAGCCAAGGGACTTGTATGTGTTGCGGATAAAGTTGGAAAAGAAGGTGGTCTTTTTACCACAACTAGAAAGCTGTAATGCTATCATGCTGGACTGAGAGTGATAAAATAAAATACATTTCAGCCTCATCGATTTTTGTGCATACTTGGAGGATTTATTTAGACAATGGCCGACCTGTCGCTACAGCAATTACACATTTATTTTCTGATTAAGTGCAATATTAGTAATACCTCCCGGTCCCAGACATTACAGGCTGATCACCTGATTTCCCAGAAAGTATGCATTGCATCCAACAGCAGGCAGGCATCGTACGATCGAGTCCTACGCCTGATTTCGCACTGGCACTGACACAAGTCAATCATTCTTTCTGTCCCATTAGAATTAGAGGTTGAAGGAAGAACAGTGTATATTTGTGTATTGTGTGTTGCGCAGATACTTGAGCACTAAAGCAAGTCCCGCGCAGATGGTTAATCGCAACGATATTGCTGCTCTTTTCGGTGAACGAAAACCATTTCAAGGAACAGAATCGAGGATGGGACGATTTCTCACAAAGACCTCAAAGAATCTAATCTAGTAATTTAATTCCTCCGGGTAAATCCTAATTTATCCTTTCACCCGACTTTCCCCGTGACACATTTTAACATGTAATGGAATACACCGTGCCGCCATTGAATAATGCAACGCGCAAATTGTAATATTATGCGCTCGCGGCGAATTTGTCTGAGAGTCGCGCGCGCACGATATACGCGCAACGGCTAGATGCTGGATTTGATTAGGGGTTCTTCTTCGTATAGCAAAACATGATTGGATTAGGGACGATAAAAAAATTAAAAAGTTACTTGTCTTTCCGGGCATACTGTGCCGAATTTACAGTAGGTACAGCAACAATTTACACGCAAAGGCTAGATGTTTTGCTCGAAGATTTCAAGGATTTCTTTGCTGGAAGTTGGATTTATTTCCCGGAAATAGTGTTAAAATCATGGGATCACTTATATCTTCATCTTCTGTCTAGTGCTCTCTGTCATTCGCTTTCCAGCTTAGTTTTACTTATCCATTTTCCCTGGTATTTTTTGGGATCCGCTGAAATAAGACCTTTCTCCTTAAATCTGCTTTCACGAAGCCCAGCCCAGTATTTTTTGCCGGTAGGTCCTTGGATAGTGAAGTGAGGTCGAGGTTATTTATTCCTACAAATCGTTTTTTTTCTGCTAACTGCTTGAAAATTATAACAGCAACCCATAGGTACTTCATACACTGACACTAATAATAATATCACACTCATTTAAATGTGTAAATGTGATCGACTGTCCAGCATAACGGATTATTATAAGAATACATTACAAGAGAGGCGCCAGATCTACCAGGAGTGCATACTAATACAAGAGACAATGCTTGAAGGCACCCATAATAGGGGAAACTAACATAAATGTTGTCTGGTAGAAATATAAGCTAGCTACGGCTAATGACTCTTCTTTGTATGATCTACGTGCAGAGCCTATAAAAATAAAACTGTGTGTCTTGAAACTACATTAAAACTATGTCTGAGTAAGGATGTATTCTTAAAAGAGTTGAGTTGGTTGAATCGCAGTATTTGGAATCTCCTAGTTACCTCCGTAGTTTGCGAGAAAATCTACTAACTCATTTTCCGTATTCTTTACCATTCAGTGGGTATGCTATGGTTAGAAGAAAATAAAATTTAGACATCCAAATCATGGTGTCATTGTCAGCTGATCAAGTAAGTAATTTTATTTGTAAGCACCTGCATTTTTTTAATATTTGGCTCTTATTCTTTGGAAAGTTGTTCAGTTTAATGGGTAGAATCAACAACCTTCAGTTGTAAAACAGATAAAAATTCACCGCGTATTAACAAGCTTATAAAAAGCAGTGATCTTATTGTTTAAATAGGAGCACCAGTTACATTAATTCCAGCCATACGATCGATTATCCTAATTGAGCTTGGAGTGGGCGTTCCGAACAATGCTAATCGATCAGTCGATGTATCGTCAGTCCTCCGTAATTGTTAGTTGAGAGACAATCATTGTCCACCAGGCGCGGCAAACGGTTTCATGTGTTATAGTGGGATTGGGTAGTATTGGCTTCTGACGGATGTTCTGAATTATAAAGATGAAATACTTAATGTTTATATTTACTTCATCGATAAAATCTGTAACTACTGAACTTTTAGTATAATATTCAACATTAGAAAGCTACTCGTACATCATTCAGAAGATACATGGGCTAAGGGATGAAAAGAAAACGTACCTACAACGCAGACCCTAAGTAAATATATTTTTTTTTTTATTCGTTGAAAAATCTCACAGCATTTACAGAGACAATTTAAAATAGCACTAAGAAATTTAAAAGCCAAATTAAGAGATTTTTACATAATTAAAATATAAATTATTTGGACTTAAGGCCAAATTACTTACTTATGAAAATTAAAAAAAGAAAAATTAAAAGTTAAAAATTTTAAACAAAGCAAACTAGTAAAACTATCATCACAGAACAAGATTAAGAATAATAATATTTTTTTCCCTAGTTTAGTTGAGTGTATGCATGAGTAGAATGTGTTTGCGTGTGTGTGTGTGTGTGTGTGTGTATACATCAAAGTGATTGATTAAGTAAGTAAATAATAAGTAAGTTAAGTAAGTAAATAAGTAAAATGACGATGATACACTACTACTAAAGAAAAGGAATAAAGAACATAATATTATCGTATTCCCAGTTCCCACAGGAGGGCGGATAGCTAGAGTGAAATGCTTTGCAATTTTTATGTTTTTTTCTTAAGAATTACCATAATAATGGTAAATTTGGGCGAACTGAACATACGCTAAATTTTACCGAAAGAAAATATTTAGTATGGTTTAAAAAAACGCAAGGTTAGGTGACATAGAGTGCCACACTTGAATCATGTTTAACTTTAATTAAATTATCAAAGCGTTGAGATCTAGTCGGTCTGATCGCTCAAAAGCCATCTAGTTTTAACCGGACTATACCTAATACAGTTGATGCTTTAACTGGCCAGTTAATGCTTTATGGTCTATATGAGAAGGAAAATTGAAAATTACTGTCTTAATCAACCGTTTTACGACCAGGACCTAAGCGTCGTTTAGGCCTATAAGCCGAAATCGTTAGTAACACAATTGTGATTAACCGTATCAAAACAAATTTTGGATTAGGTATTTTATTGTTGTATTTCGAGAACCTATTTGAATGTACTGTTCAAATATTTGCATTTAAAGGTGGTTTATGTACAGATTGTAATGTTCGACAATTTTTACATACAAATACATACAATAACGTCACGCCTCTTTCCCGGAGGGGTAGGCAGAGATCACATCCTTCCACTTGCTACGATCATTGCAAACTTCTTTCGCTTCATCTATATTCATCAATCTTTTCATGCACGCTCGTCGGTTTAGGGTACTCCTGACCTAACCTTTCTCTAAGACGTCCCCGATTTGATCGCGGTACGTTCGTCGAGGTCTTCCCCTTCCAACGTTCCCACTCACACTCGCCATGTATATCTGTTTAGTTAATCTGCTTTCATCCATCCTCTCAACATGACCAAACCACCTAAGCATTCCTTTTTCTATACCAGTCACTATATCCTCTTTCACACCACAACGTTCCCTTATCATTATCACGCTATTTTTTATTCTGTCACTCAGTTTCACACCAATCATACTTCTTAACGCTCTCATTTTTAAGGGGCAAATAAAATAAGAGAGATAGTGAATTCATACCCTAAAGTGTAATATGTACCAGCTGTCACATGACAACTTTTTCATCGCTTTCAGTCCAGCATTGTAAACTAACGAAGAACAGTTAAGTATAATAAAAATAATTCTACAGGACCCCTAATGATTCAACCAACTATTGAAAATGTTGAATGTACTTACCTATGTTTTGATGGCTACCCCGCCCTGCCCCGCCTCTAATGCCTCCTCAATACCGCGCTAATTTGTACCTTATTCAATAAAACACGAAACGCCCATACGATTTTCAATACGTTTTGAGTGAGACACGGCTGTGTGACATGCCAAGTTCTGAGCAAATAACATTCTCTCAATTCTATACGTTTATAAGCAGGAGTTTCTTGGTTCTCTACGTTTCTTACTGCTTTTACCGTAGGTACTCAGTTCAGACATAATATTAGGTACTATTACTATTATCTACTTACATACACATTTATAGTTTAGATCAGACATTGAATTTTTTAAATCTTTTAAATGTACATAAACTGCAATATTTTATATTGTACTTTTATGTTCTTTTTCGGCAAACTAACAAAATCTAAATGTTAATTATAAGTAAGTAATTCTCTTTCTGCTCAGCTCATGCTTTCGGTAGGTTTTGTAAAATTGAAAAAAATTTAAAAACTTGCCTCTGTTTTTATTTTTACATTTATAGCCGATCTTAACAGGTCTCCCAAATAGTGTTTTTTTTCTAAATCACAAAAAACTATCAGAAATATGTTGCGTAACAATTAATATCTATACTGACAAGTTTTAAATTATAGGTGTGTGGTCAAAAAGAAATGTCGTGAACTCCATTTGATTTACGCAATAAGAAATTATTAAAATTTATTGCAATGTAACATTTGTTGTAAAATTTCTGGTTATAGATTTGGTATTTTGTTTGGCACACATTTTTGATATCAACATAAAATTATAATTAATAAAATCAGTAAGGTTTCAGTATTGTACCTAATTTAGGCGATGGGCTGACAACCTGTCACAGCAGCATATCAGATATATCTGGAATAACCCTCAAAACTTGTCAGACGTGGTAGAACGACCTTTGTTTAGGTCGTTTACGCTCTGCCTACCCCATTAAGGATAAAGGCGTGATTGATTACATGTATGGAAAAATAGCAGATTGAAAACTCTTAGGTACCTATTATGAAGATAAGTACCTACCTACACAAATTGGTTAAAAAACACCAAAAGTTTACAGTTCAGTTTCAATCTTATTACTTGCTTAAAACACCAAAATACTCCATATATCTCCGCAATCCGGCCAGAATTTCCTTTCCATTGCAAAGTAAAGCGTGTTTTTTTATTCTCGTTCGAAATGGAGAGACAAACGCGTGCGTGGGCGCAGCGTCCGCAGCCAAGTTTATGTGCAACAGTTTATAGCGCATTAATTGTGCGCCGGATTCGGTGCGACGTACTTTATCGAACTGCCTCCGTGGTCTAGTGGTCTCAGCCATGGGCTCTTGACCTGGAAGTCTTGGGTTCGACTCCCATGAGGTGAACACAATGTTGATATTTGTTAATTTATCACTTTGTGAGATTTTCCCCGGTTTAGTTAGGACAATGCAGGCTGAATCACCTGAAAGGTGCCCTTTTGCCGTGTCGATCCGGTCAATGTCTTTGATAGTGGTCTTTACTAAAACCATGTTAGAGGCCATAGGCTAATAAGCTGTTACTAATAGGCGGTTTAAAAAACTCTGACACCTGGGTTTATCGGGTCGTTTTTCGATTCGAAAACTCATTCAATATTTAGAAGTATAGAAGAAGTTTATAGCGCATTAATTGTGCGCCTCATTCGGTGTGACGTATTTTATTTATCCAATTAGTCCTACCTTTTTGGAAATTTCGTATATTTTCTCCTTTTATCGTGTGTGATTGAGATTTTTTTGTGTTTCTTAAGTTTCTTAAATGCCGTGCTGGACTATGGGAGCGATAGAAAAACATCAGCTGCATCTCCTCCCGGGCATGTTGTAAATACCAGCTAAAGGATTCGAGGGTCTAGTATATTGTAAATTAGTCGATGGGCTGACAACCTGTCACTACAGCAATATACAGATCTACCTTAAACAATCCTCAAAAACTTGTCAGACGTGGCGACACGATTTTTGTTTGGGTCGTTGTCGCTCTGCCTACCCCATTAGGGATACAGACGTGATTATATGTGTGCGTGTATGTGTGTGTGTGTGTTTAGCTAAACTCGTGAGAAAAAAATAAATTTGTACATCTTTTTCTCTTGAAATTTCTTCTTGTCATGTTATCAGTTAATTTTACTCTATTCTGCGCTTTATTGCCTGTTTTGCTTTAATAATGTTACAAAATTCCACTCACTTCAAATTCTCAAAACGTTTTCCTAATTGAACTTTAACTATAACACGCCAAATTGGGCATTTTACGATATAGCCTTGACTACATTACTCCCATATACGGCATTGTGCCTGCTTAAACCTTTTTTGTTGCATAAATTGTCTTTAATAGTGCCCATGTCGGCTAAAAAGGCAACATTGACACCTAGGCAGTTAGTTTTCAAGAAATGTATGCTTTTGCCCGTTTCATATTGTTTCTGTTGGTTTTTGTGTCATAATGTAGGAGGGTTTATTGGTATTGCGGATTGCAGTAGGCATTTTGCGGTGTCTCTGTGGCTTTCAAAATTGCACTGGGCTTCCGTTTAGCAAATGATATCGAAATCTGCTATTTGTAATAGAAATTTGTTTGTTCGAGTTATCCTAATCAATCGAATCCCTCTTTTCCATATTTCTACATTATGTGTGTAGTTATACGCTCATATTACTTAGAAACTTATCTAACGTAGTTGTAAGTTGTAACTTATCTAACGTAGGTGTAGTAACGTAGATCACTTCATTTAAATTTAAACTATTGTTTTAATGCGTTATACTTCTTGTTTAAGATATTCCAATTCCAAACAATACATTATCTGAAGTCAGTTTTTTTCCCGCATATAGAGTTGTAGTTTATGAGCCTCTGACATTGTTTTACTTCTCAAATCATAGTAACATATCTGCCAATGTTATGTACCTACTTACCCAACAAAAACCATGTCGTCTACATAAACGGATGTACTGAAATTAATTACCCAGATTCTAAACGCTACAATTTATATGTCTCGTACTTTATAGCTTTCCAAGAACGCCGTAAGAGGCCTTTAAGGCTTTGACGCGTAAAATATCGGCCTATGTAACCTGACACCGTACTCTGTACGTAGGCCGAGACAAGAGCGCAAGATACAACACAGTTTTACGTTAAAGGAGTTTATAGGAAATATTTTTGTGCTGTTTTTTATTGTGTATTCGCTTAGCGGTTTCTAAGAGATTTTACGTTTCTAGTAGGTAGCGCATAGGTATATTTTATCGTTAGGTCTCTTTCATATAGATTTGTTTCAATTACCCTTCTGCAATATTAACAATTTGTTTCAAATGTGAATCAAATTCTAATTCGTTCTTTATTTTAACACTGTTTTATGAATATTGAAATTGCCCTAACAAGCAGATAGAAGCTGTAGAACTTTTCTTCTTGATTTCAGTTTGATAAGTTTATTAGATTTTTCATTAAATCAGGTGCACGACTTATTACAAATCAAAGAATCAAATAAAGTTTTAAGTTATTTATTATAACTTTATATTATTATATGCCTACTTTAAAGATTTCAGTCAAATAAATACAAGGTGATTCTTCTTTTTAAATTAAATATCACTAAAATTGTACAACAAAGCTATTTACAGTATATCACAAAACAATATTCGAAAAGATCCTATAGTCTTAGTAGTATTACTTCTACTTACAGTCTGTTCGATCCAAGTGACATTTTTCGAAAAAGATTCACAAAAACGTAAAAACGCGTATACTTAGTTACGTCACTGTTCCGTTCGTATACCAGCACAGTCAGTTTCCACAACTTCAATACCACATGGAAATGCTAAATGTCTAAAACTACTAAAATGACTTGAGGATGATTATAGCTAACACTTCACGTGATCACTCGGAATACAAGTCCAGCATTTCACAGCTTTTCAAATGCTCTGGAGTTAGTCAGCATTTCTCTGGTGAGTCTCCAGACTTGCTTGGCCGCGTTCTCGAGGGCCGTCGGAGACTTGCCTTTGAACAGGTCCACGTGTGGCAGGAAGTAGTGCGGACAGCGACGGCACTGCAGCGAGGATATCAGCTGGAGGAAGATCCCGTTGATCCTATCACCGATCGCACCCTCGTCCCACTCATGCTCTCTCGGGTGCTTCTCGCATTCGTATAACAGAAGAGTCTTCATATGATAGCACGTCACTGGGTTACCAGGCAAGTCTAAATGCCTGTCTCTAATTGTTTTTAGGATGCTCAGACATTTCCGTCGACATCCGCCTTGAAGTAAGCGGTTTTCGGCTTCCAGGAAATTTAACACCCAAGCGTCGCCTTCCATTGCGGAATTCTTTCCTTGCAGTGCGAGGCATTCTTTTGACAGGAGATCAAACCCTTCCGTTTTCACTTCAGCCACTATGTTCGGGTGCGGCCAAGGAATGGCAGGTAGCGGCCAATGCGCCGCCGACCTTGGCCAAAGTCCAGCGCATTTGAATGCTGGCGTAATCTGCACGATATACCTCTCGCGGATTCTCAACTTCACTTCGGTCGTTTCCGCAATCATTTTAACACAATCCCTATAGGAACACTTGTCACACGCTTGGGCAACTAACGTTTGGAACCTCGATCTGATCTTCCTCGCCGATAGGTATCCGGAGGCGGTGATGAACTCGACCCAAAGAGACATGGATCTCTTCCTGCCGTCGCTCAGCTTGAGCACGGCACATCCTGGCAGAGAACCGTCATCGACGAAGTTCAGCACTCCCATCTGGTTTAGATAGATCACAATTTCAAACTCATGCGGCGACACCACTTCCAAACCGTCGAAGCGTCCGTTGTAATCCGTCAAAGAGGAAATAAACCTCGGCTCCTGGAGCTCCACTTCTTTGAGCACATCCTGAACGATCCTGCAGACCTCGTGGATGGTTTTAGCGATTTGGGCTTTTCTGTTGGCGACCCGCTCGTTGTAGTACTTGTTCATCTGGTAGACGAGCTTGGATTGGGCCGCCATCATCTCAGGAGGCACGAGCATCTTGGTGGGTGATGTCTACACGGACATGATACGGGTGCGTGTGCGCGCGCGCGATATTCAATGCCGACTGAGCCATGTCGGGTGTTAAGCCGGTGACGGTGTTACGCCCAAGGGATCCTGTTCGGCGAATCGGAGAGAAGTTTTCCTGCTCGCTCGCTCTTGCGGGGTCTTTTTGCGTGGTAGAGTGGGAGGGGCGTCGTTTTTCGTTTGCGTAGCGTGGTGTCTTGTCGAGTATTGATCGCGTGGAAGCCCCGCCTCTTTTGTAGTAGGTATCGGAATGCCGCAGCGCTATGAGCCGTGGTATCGTGGTATGGAGGTTGTAATCACATGATTACGTTAGCAGGACGGTCGTTAATTCGGTAGCTGAACAGGCCGCAGCGTTTAATGACAACATTTTTGTGAGCTAGTTAGATTACAGCGAATTTGCTCGTAATGATTTAATTAATTTTCGGTACAGAAGTGCCGGCTTATCTCAAGAATGTTAGTGTTATTAGTCGTTAAATATTATGATAAACTCCATACATAATATTAATGTCTTTATTATTTATTTTCAAATAGTAGTCTTAATGAAATAGTTGCGAGTAGGTGCTTTACTAATGTAATACCTAAACTTGTCGTTTTATTTAAAAAGAAACTGATACATTAGTCATCTGATTTAAATGCATAGGTATTTAGGTAACCAATGCTATTTTATAGAGGCATTGATTATTTGTGAATTTCTCATTTTCGAAATATGAATAAAATTTGGCCCTCCCATACATGGTGTCAGCGGCCGGAGTCAATTTGTATGGGAGGGCCAAATTTTATTCATATTTCGACCTATGTTCCTTGGGGAAAGTTGTTCAGTTTGATGATAGAAATCCACCCTTAAAATATTTATTTCCTTTCCGCCACGTCTGACAAGTTTTGAGGGTTATTCCAGATAGATCTGTATATTGCTATAGTGACAGGTTGTCAGCCCATCGCCTAAATTGCAATACCCTGAAACCCTCGAATCCCTTAGCTGGTAACAGCATGCCCGGGAGGAGATGCAGCTGGCACATTCTATGTTTTTCTATCACTCCCAGTCCAGCATGGAAGTTCTAACTGAACAAATAGAGATGATTTTATAATTTGAATGTTACGAGTATGCTGGGTTAGATTAAAATTACCCCATTTCTTGCCGCGGATGATATAACTACCTACTCTCCAACTGTGGGAGGCCGGCTTTTGCAGCAGTTTAGTAGAGTCAAGATTTTTTTTGTCTGCTCTACGAACAGCCTTATTTAAATGTCCTACACGATCTAAAACTATTTACGGACTTGAAGCCCACGTCTACCAATAAATCCTGCACTCCCAATAACTCCGCTCGCTTAGGTGAGAATACCTCGACTATTTCGGTCCTGGATTGATGTCTCGCGGCCGCGTGATGGATGGGGAGTCCTTGCGTGATTTACGCACGACTGTCTCTTCACGATTCATGTTCGCCTGGTAGCTGGACGAAAAAAGGACCAAGTTTATGTATTTAGGAAGTGGATGCGACAGTTATGATTGGGACGTCGGCTGGTGGTTCAGAAATAAAATTGTTAATGTTGGTAAATCAAAGCGCGAGTGTTTCTGCGTAGTCTATAATATTTGCGAGTTGTTTATATTGTCGTCAAATCATATTTCTCTGTGTGTGCTTTATTTATTAGTTTGTACATTTTCCTGAACAGAGAAATCAAGACATTTCACATTCATTCGCAATTGAAATAATTTCGTGGTCACTTTTCTATACCGCTTTAGTCATTCCTTATAAAGTATTCTTTAAATAAGAAATAACTCATAAAATTAAGTGATATTTATTGTGCTTCATTATCATCAAGCATCATTATGAATGTTTAATTTTTATATTGTAGTCAATATTACATACAAAGAACAAAAGAAAATCGGTGCAACAACCGTACCGTCTGTTTTAATATAAGAGCGGCTTCTTCCGTGTTCACTAGAAGATACCTACTAAACATTTCCCAGACGCCGAAATATAGCCTATGAAGGCGAAATACCATAGCACCGCCATAACCCAAGGAACTCTCATTGTTTATTACCCCCTAGTACGCGTGCGCGGTTTCAAGATGGCGGCGGCCGGCCCCGCCCCTTCCGCCGGAAGTGCACCGGCACCCCTTCTTCCTTCCTCCCTCGCGGTACTACCCTGGTGCCTTGGGGAATGTTTGTTTATGTTGAAGATGTGTGCATAGCTAGTTATTTTTTTTTTTTCAAATATAAAGCCTTTATAGAACAGCCCGGATGGTGTAGTGGATAGGGCCGCGGCCTTCTGTGCAGGAAGTCGTGGTTCGAATCCCGCCACGTACCAATGTGTTTTTCGGTTTTCGAATTTCATATGTACGTTTATTCGGTGCTTTTACGGTGAAGGAAAACATCGTGAGGAAACCTGCACACACCTACAAAGAAATTCAAAGGTTGTGTAACCTAATCTAGGATTGGGTCTGGTTTCCCTTCTGGGTTGCGGAGGTCAGTTGGCAGTCGCTCTGTGTAAAAACCAGTACCCTCGTTCAATCCCCTAGATTAGGTAGCCGACCCCGTGAGATACGGGAAAAAGGCCAGGAAGATGATGATGATAAAGCCTTTATAGATCAAGAACAGGTAAAATTTGTTTCATTGTCTTAGATAGTAGTCTTCACACAAACCATGTCAGCCCTAGTAGGTGGTTAAAAATTCTGATACTAAGGTTTATTGGACAGTTTATAAAGTCGATACCCCAGTCGATAGAAGAAAGATTCGTTTCAAGGTAGTTTGGCAAAAAAACCATCACATTTTTGTTCCAACCTTTTTAAAAGGGATCTTAACATCAAATTTTATCGAAATTACGCCATTTGATTGGAGCAAAACTCTGCAAAAATGTTTTGCGAAGAAATATCCCAAGTATTCCACCCGTAAATCTTGCAAAGGCATTCGCCAGAATTTCTGGTAATCATCGAACTGCCTAAGTACGCCCGGTCGGTAGAGAATTTTGAAGATGTTCAGAAAAACGAAATTCATTGAATTTTCCGTGCGAGATTTTGGCAACGTTTACCTATTTAGGATAAGAAAAACAATCTTGAAATTACCTCGGTAATTTGAGAAGGCCATTATCATAAGTTATAGAGCCCATAAAAATATAGGTATTTTCGAATGCAAAATACTTATAACGTTTAATTCTAAAACTAGGTTAATTTCCGGTCACTATTTTAATTTTTTCTAATATGTTTCGCAGACTTCACTTCCTTTTAACTATTAATTTCAGCGGAAATGTTTAATTTACTTTTTTTACTTGTTGAACATTTTAGAGTTAGCGAGATTTGAACAAAGAAAACATACTCATATAAATTGACATAAAATTTAACATCACCTATCATCATTATCAGCCGTATCACGTAGAAGAGCATATTTCATATAATATATATCGCAAGAAGGAGCAATATTTGTTGTTATTTTTGCAAATAATATTTGTGTTAAATTCTATTTGAATCATAATATTACCTATAATTATTAAAATTTACAACATAACGGCCGGAAATTTTATTCGTCTCATGAATTTGAACCAAATTACGGATAGTTAACAGTCAGTAACATTCAGTTGGGAGTTAACAAACTGCATGTTGCGAACATTTAATCTAACTGCGTCACTACTGTTTATACGGGTATGGTTAGACGTGGAACTTGTACAGTTGGCTCAAAATTATTGAACTGTTTTTTAATATTTCAAGTTTTTTAAATTTAATTCTCTCAATGTTAAAACATTAAGGAATTGAAAATTGCATTCATAGTTAGGAACAACATTCAGATAGAATAAAATTAAACATCACGATTGTTTTTATTGTCTCTTACGCAAAACATTTTAGTTGATTGCATATTAGTTGTATTTTTGTATTTATAAGTACAAAAAATAATTATTTGACTTAATTTACTTAGCACAAGAAAAAACTTGGATCTCCCATTTGAATTTGGTTTATTAATCAACATCGACTCTACACTACACATCACGATTAGGTATAACTGTAATCTGCTCTACATCATTTACAATCTCAAAACACAGTCCAGTGAGCTTTCCATAATTTATCACACGCAATCTCTATAAAAAAAACTGTTGATGATGATAATGATTAATTTGTGTCGAAAAATCCGAGCGTCCACTTCCATCGCTCACTGTACAGAAACAAAATTAACGCAGAACACCGAGTGCTGATATTTGTATTATTTATGGTGGTTTCGATCTGGTATCGTGTCGTATGAGAGCCGCGCACTTGATACATCCATCATCCCCCACCGCTGGAACACGACTGGGGAATACTCCCTACGGGGCGCGGGGAGGGGGTTGCCCCGCCCATTGGTTAAGACGAACTCAGAAACAAAATGGCGCAAGTTACTTTCGATGTAGCGTTCGAATTACGACTCTATTGAGTAGGATTTGAAGTGGAATTCGTTTGTGTAGCGAATGAGTGATGTAGAGATGTGCAAAGTCGATGTTTTTTTCTGTAACATTTTTCTCGTAATTGGATTCTGCATACGTTCAGATAGCGAAAAGGCAGTGGATTGAGTCGTACATTGTCCAATGTAATTATTATAAAGATCCTGATAAGATACCTCTCTTTGTTTCGAAGGTGCATGTATCCGAATATATTTTTATCATTAACCTGATCTCAGAAGGAATGTTTTAACGAAATCATTATGAAGCATTTTTATGACTTACTTCTGTTAATAAATTATGGATATTTTTTTTATCTCGTGTTAACAATCTCGAAGTTACAAAAAGTTTAATTTCTTGTTCGCTCGCGTTTATTTAATTTGGTTGGGTTGTTACAATTAAGTTTAAATTTAATTAAGACTGCATTGTTTACAGCATATTGTAGGTAGTAGGTAATCTAGAGTGTACTGTCCGAGGGTTTTGTGGGTGACAACCACGCACTACAGCAATTTGAAATTACTTTAGCAGTTTTCGGGGGCAACTGTTTTTAGTAGGCCGTTGACGCTCTGCCTACTCCATAAAAAATAACAGGCGTGCTTATATGTATGTATGTATTTACGCGGCTGCTGAAGGGATCAACTCCTGAGCAGACATATTACGACCGCTGTCACCGCAGGATTAACCAAACAGCAAGAAAAGCAATAAATATCATAGTTAAATGCCAACTTCTCAAGTGATCCGGTAAATGATGATTATGTTGTTAGAGGTTAAGCGTTTCCATAATTTTATCTGGAAGTTAAGAATAAATCAAAGTAGTAATCCTTGAAACTTTCTAGGAATATCCTCAAAGTTAAAGCCAAATTTCACAGCCTGATACAGTCAACGCGGCATAGTTGCTCTTATTTCGTTATTCTATTCCTCGATGGTTCAAATCGATTTAGTTAGACCACTGCTCTGCCGCGGCAACAGCATTTTCTGTGACATCGTAAAGATCTTGCAGAGTGCAGGTATTGGGGCACTGTCTACAAGGACTTCATCAACTAAATCGGCTATTTAGTTTTGTCCAAAATACTAAAAGGTAAGGACAACAGCGTGGTAAATATAGGTTACCTACTATTTACCCTGGGGCAGGCCTATTCCAGCAGTAGTTCTTTGTGGTTGTCATTCGTCTTATTTGCCTACGTATCTCCACAAATCCTATCAAAGCACTTCTGCATCACCTTACCTCCCCAAAAATATCTTCTATATTTGTACAACTTTGGCATATGGATCTAATCTCGAGGTAAAGCACGACCGCGACGGGCGCGCGCGCACTAATAGGCGGCTTGTCGCGATCGATTAGCGTTGCGCCGGTAGACGCAGAGCGTGCTAGCTGACACCACAGGATATACAGGGTGTAATACACACACACACACGCTTGCAGGTAGACATTGTGTGTAGAGCTAGTCAGGCGCCAGCTATAAACGGAAGGAAACGGAATCACGGAACTAAGTATCCGCAGACGGCTATGTCCTGAGACATTCATAGGTAGGTACAATGGAAAAGGATTCTACCGCTAAAGATATCATCATCAGCCTGGTCTGTCCGCCCACAGTTGGCCAATGCCTGTCGTAAGGAGCGCCACTGCGCCTAGTGTTCAACTCTTCGTGTCCAGCCAGCCATCAATTTGTATATCATCATTGCACTATTTTACAGGCGTCCCACATTCAACATACTGACTGATAATTTTGTTATCAAGATAAACAACTAAAAGAAGTTTACCTAAGGTACCTTAAATTCATCACACATACGTATAGATCAATTTAAGTTGTGCTTGTTACTAATACCAAGAGCTGATTTAGTCTGGTTAGTTTGGAGTTTGAGTATGTTATTTTAGAAATCAACGTCAGTTTTGAAACAACTTCATTTTAAGCAGCAAAATTATCATCATCATCATTCGCTTGCCCTTCCCATTTATTTACGGTCGGCGCAGTACGTTTAACAGCAAAATATTTTCAATAAAAGGAAATGCCCATACACGCTTTCTGAGTATCGTGAGTGAGTTGTGTTATAAAAAGACGGGATCCCGAAATAGTGCGCGCGCGACGATGACGCGGGATTTATTAACTGTTACACTTGAATAACTGCGAAATGGGGGTGGAGGGGATACCACGTGTTCTCGAACAGATTATGATGGTGAAACTCATCGCCGACTAAAGAATAAAATGCTGGTATTTAATTTAACGATGACCTGAGTGGTAGCTCAAATAGTTTTCATTCTCATGTAAGACAAGGTACCTATGTATGGTAAGAAGCAGTTAATACACGGCAAAATTGCATGTGTGGGTCTTTATTATTACCAAGGTGACGGAGGGATGCTCCGGATACTATTCTAATTACCATTCTCACACTGAAAGCAGATTCTGCCGGAGTGAGCCTGCTTCTATAATACCTGCCCTTCGCGACGGAGCATGAGGCAGTATGATACTAGCCTTCCTGTCAAAACGTGTATGTAAATGATCAATGCTTAAAACTTACATTCCTGAGTTCCAACAGTAGCCCCGCCGAGAATAGAGCTCGCTGGAGCGTCGCCGGCGCGCTCGTGATGTATGGCGATTTAATTAGGACTTCCCTTCTCTGAACACTCCACCGACACCGTTTAATTTTTTACTCTATTTCTCTATTTTTTTTTACTCTTAAAGCATCTTACAGGACTTTGTGCGTACTTATTTCAATAACTGTAGAAGCTAAAATCGTGCGAGTTTTGAGATTGATATACGTCGCGGTTCTCAATGAACATGGGTGGAGGCGCTGCAGTATAAGGAGAACTGTCAAATCTCAAGATGTCGGTGTTAGTTCCTTTTTTCACCACGTGCATTAAAAGCGTGGTCGTTCTGTAATCGTTTTGGTCTGAAGCTGAAATCTTCATCTTTCATGTTGTGAAATTAGAGTTGCTTGATTTATCGAGTTGGCGGAACAAAGGATTCGGTTTTGTTAAGAGTTTTTGGTTGTTTTGAGTCTGTTAAAGTAGTTGAGGGTTTGCCAAGGAATGTTACTAGAGTTTGTGGAGCCCTCAAGTTGTGTACTAATAAATTGAGTCACAGTGTATTCCGTAAAGTTTTTCTAGGTATCCTACCAAATGTGTATTCTGCTAAACTATAGAGTGTGTTTTTTACTCGACGGGGACGATAAAAAACGTAGAATGCACCAGTTGATGATCATCCCATCCTTACTGTAAAACCCCGTATTAAAGAGAAATTTCGTTGTGTTGAGATTTATCTTTGTCTGTTCCTGTACCGAATTATAAATCCTCCTAATCCGCTTAAATTACAATACCTACACTCACGCTGTAACCCTTGAATCCCTTTGCTGGTTTTTACAGCATGGCCGGGAGTAGAAACAGCTGGCATCAACTGGCATATTCTCCAGTATGGAGGATTTCTCTGATTCGCTCGCAAAAAAAACCGTTTTTGCATAAACCGGCCGCACCGAAAGCGACCCTTGCATATTTTACCATGTTCAACCTCCATCAGTCGCTGTCGTGGCTAAGGGCCTGCGCAGACGCAGCGACACGCGATGTTATCGCGGCGGTAAATAAGGCTGGTGACAAGCGCGCCCATTACAGCGGAAAATAAAAAAATATGTAGCCAAGTAGAGACAGAAGAAACAAGAAGGAAGTTTGACTACGGGGTTGTTTTTAGTCGCTATGAAGTCATGGATTAAAAAAAGAAGAATTAAGTACTTCATGTTGTCGCAAATCTTAAAATATGTTGATGAAAATGTTTTGCAGCGATTACATTACCCGGCCGATCGGGCCCAATTTGATGTACATTGCTGCTAAGCTTCAGCAGTTTTTCAAGTAAGACTCGTGCACAAGCAATGTAATGTCAAAACGGGCCCGATCGGCAGGGAAGTGTAATCGCTGCTTTAGTACTTATTTGAGATACAATGTATTTGTTACGAAACGAGGCACCATGCACCTCTATTCTTTTGCCACCTCAAGATACGATAAGAATATAATGTGCACAGAAAAGATAAAAGAATGAAGGAAATATTACAAATAGCAGTACAAATAAGTATAATTAGGCGGCCTGATTGCTAAGCAGCAATTTCTCTCAAGCAACCTTACGGCACAGGGAATGTTAACCTTATCAATGGTTGTCTTGTTATATTAAAATCTAGAAATTTGCGTATGTTTCGACCTAACCAATGTTGCTGGATGTACCATAACAAGGTTAGTCAGGCAGAGAAATATAAAGGAGGATGTCACCGCTACCCCGCCGCTCGCTTACAAAACTATAGCTTACCAAATGTTCATTCCCTGAACGGTTTACGTATGACCTACTACATTCAAGCTTCAAAGTCATCATCAAAACACTAAAATCAAAAATAACGCGAGAATATTTTTTTTTATTTTTTTTCAAAATTACGTTACGTAAATAACGGATCCCTCAAGAAGCAGGCAGAGACACAAAGGTAAAATCCGATTTCTGCAAGGACTGGTTGTACTTAATTGTACTGTATTGGCGAGGTAATGGTGCTAATTCAGGACGCACTATTACTAATTCTAATTCTTAGTAGCGCTGTCACTTTCTTAAATTTGACATAAGAACAGGATAGCAAACAAACACGTGACTTTGACATTCCTAATTTGACGTACGGTGCTTTAAATAAGGAATGACCATAGAGCATGCTCACTAATTTTACGTAATTTAAGCAGTCTTATGTCAGATTAGGAATGTCAATGTCATGTGTTTATTTGCTATCCTGTTCTTATGTCAAATATAAGAAAGTGACAGCGCTACTAAGAATTAGAATTAGTAACTGGACGGCGTGAATCGAGGCCAATATCGGTCTATCTTCCTTTTAGTAATTCTATGTTTTTTATCATTTCCAGTTCAGAATGAGAGTTTAAACAAAAAAAAATTGTAAGTAAATTTAAATATCCATAATGTAAACCGTAACAAGAATTCGCTTTTTAAAAACCACGATATTTTTATCGTAAAGGTGTGAACTGCGTTCTTTTATCGTTGTCCCTCGAAATGCCCCTATAAGGGCCCTTTAAGGGTCCTCATATGGGACATTAACGGACAACCTTAATTGATTCTTTATTCATTAGTTAAACGGAATTTAAATTTTGTTGGGACTCGAATATGTAAAGAATTTTTCAACTTAATTCGATTTAAGTTTTTGTTTGAATTAGTGCATCGCATAGTGCTCATGTAATAATTTTATACATACCATAGGCGATTTTCTAATTTTTGTTACTCTTCTGGCCTAGATCATTGATAATTTTGGTTAAAAAAAAACTGGAACCCATGAGGGTTTTGTTTGAGGACGGCCGCATGCAAATCTCTTGCGATGATATCCCGGGACAGATGAATCGAAACACATAAAGACAGGATGCGCGGGCGCACGACGTCTACAGGATTTTGTGACGACGTCTCTAGAGATTCGTGGAAACGCAGCGGCGCAGGCGCTCCCACGCAATCGAGTTATAGATCCAAGGATTTGTTTCAAACTTATGTTTGAGGCTAAAGCTAAAAGTTTGAAGCTATTGTTGCTTTACAGAAATCAGACTTTCAAGTTTAGTTACCTACAAGCTATCCGCCTACGGTTTCACCCGCGTTTAATGAGTTATCTCGTGGAAATTAAGGTTTTCCAGCGATGTAAACCACCCTAAACAATGTGTCTATACGTGTGCTATAAAACACCCCGATCCGTCAATTTAAACCATTTAAACCTTTTATTTTGCCACACCGAAGTTTCAATTTTACAATGCATGCTACAATTTAACTTATATGCTAACTAAATCTAAATTTAAAGGTAGTTAGATACACATTGTTATTTTTAATGTTAGTATACAATTAAAAGATATGATCGATCAACTAAGTATAGTCCAGTGCAGTCGTTGAATCGTTATTGAGTAACAAACATCTAATCATACTAACTTTTGCATTTATTTATTTATTGTACGGTCTTAGCGCTCACAGTCATGTAAAAAGATAGTTTAGCCATGTAATAATGTCGTCATTTGCAGAAATAAGTCTAATATGTATTATTAGGTATCCAAGCCTCGAGATGATTCATGTTCTGCCGCATTTATAATATTAGTAGGATCAAACTACTAAAAGTAAAATCTGTACGCAATCTTATCAAATGCTCAATTCTTGCAATATTTACCCAAAGCTTAGAATCTATAACGAACGATGATGCGTGCAAACCACTTCACACGAGATAAAGCACGCTCACATTATACAGGGTGGAGGGTGTGATACCAGGGTTGATATACAGGCGGATCTGTATGACATATTATGTGTTTGGCATAAAAAAAAAGTGTAGATTATGAGGGATCTTTCCTTTTGGAAATGTGACTTAAGTAATGATGATAGTTGTTTTTAATTACCACCTACCTTCTCATAACATGGGTGGGTGCGTACATTATGTACCTAGTTCTTTAGTGAATTGTAATAGACCACAAATCTACACCATTTCTTGGTTCTTTTACCTATTTCTAGTATTCCTAGAGATTCAAACACTTAGTACTGCTGGTTCGTTCTATTTTTTAGCTCTACCGCCTAAATTTCCTGAATTTCTGCATACAACACTAGAAGCAAAACATGTTATTTTATTATTTCAATATTTTAGGAAATTGACACTTACGGTGTAAATAATGTTTTTAAAACATAAAAATATTAAAATAAAGAAGCTAAAAGTTACGCTTGGGTTATTCAAATCCCAAATATTTTTTTATTATTCGTACGAGATCATCCTATATTTAAGGGTGCAACTATTAGGGATGCATTAGTGTTAATACGCGTTCGTCACGCCATCTAGAGATGAAAATATGATTTGAAAGCGTGGTGGGAAGATCTGCAACTGTTATTTTTATTTATGGCAAATTTTATTAATGAGATTTGACACGATGCAAGGGAGTTTTGATTTCAAATGTTACAAATGAATTTGTGTAGCCTTTTTCATTACTTATTTCACGTATTCTAGATATAGACCTTGTATAAGTTATTCTATGGCCTGGTACAAATTGCATCTAAACAAAATCAGTTATATTGCCCTATAATTGTGACGCTCACTAAGCAAAATATGCACAAGATTAAAGTGGCACAAAGAGCAATGGAGCGCTCTATGTTAGACATCTCTCTCGTTGATCGAGTACCCAATATCAAGATTCGACAAGAAACAAAAGTTGAAGATGTAGGTAAGCGATTAACGAGATTAAGGTGGAGATCGGCGGGACACTTGGCTAGGCGGGTAAATGGACGGTGGACCAAAGCAGTCACGGAGTGGTGGCCAAGAGGCCACCAGCCCGATGGTCCGACGACGTCGTCAAATACATAGGCGCAGACTGGATGAGACTAGCACAGGACCGTGAGGAGTGGCGCAGTAAAGAAGAGACCGTATGTACCACATCCACCCTGCAGTGGGTGGGTGGGTTGAAGATGATGATGATAATTGTGTAGACCTTAATGTCTCTATATTTCTTTCTTGTTCATCAATACCCTTTCAAATACATATCTGAGATTGTTCCACTGTACCAATATCAATAGGTTGTATAAAATAAAATACTACTGGTAACCCTAAGAGTGCAGGGGTGTCGGAACGTCCTGTCCAATTGTAATACAATTTGTCACCCAACCCTCTCTTTCTCTGCCCTCCTGGTACTCGAGGGGCCTAATGTTTGCAATACAATCGCTATTGTTGTGTTGTCGAGTACTTTACCGTCAAATTGGTCAATTTGAAATCCTGTGTTTATTTCTAGTCATATATTTTTTACTTGCATCGGACCTGCCAGCAACTGCAAACCATTTTTATTTTCATGTGTATGCCAAGCTGACAGGAAAGGATAGAAATAGGTCTGATTTAGTTTGTGACGACAGAGCCTTACAGATTATAGGTAGGTAAGGACACAAATAGTTCTCCCTCCCCTCCCCTTTTTTAGAGTTTTCATCAAATGTATCAGTTTTACCTGGCATTTTACGTCCTGCTTACCCCGTAAGCCTTACGGCGTAAGAGGTACAGGCGTGACTTGTATTTATCAGGATGTGCCAACATGAAACACAAAACCAACCCTCACAATTCGCGTCTCCCATTGATCTATAGAGACAGTGAAAATTACAACCACATGTTTTGTTCTCTCGCTAAACAATGCCCCCATAGAAAACACCATGGCATTGATGGTGTACAAATCACAACAGAGCACTCGGTAATCTGTCTGCAGTGGCCAATTATTTGCACCCCTGTGCAATGCTGCCCTGGTGATGTATGATGTGATGTGTTTTGGGAATCATGCAATCTGCATCTTTTGAGAAATAATGGATGTAGGTAGGTACTTAATTATTGTAGAAATGTTTTCAGCCAACTTTTTAGTTAATACCTCGTCTACCTGTATAGGTACTTACCATTTTGCAGGAATATACATAAAGTCAAGTTTTCTTCTTCGGCTATTCTTATTTTTCCTATATTTATTTTATTTTTTCTATAATTTACTGTTCCTTTCGGAATTCTTCGTCTAAAACAAAACAGCGCACAGTTTCCGCTGACCGCACGCCCGAAGCCGCATTTCTCTGCGCCCGCGCAGACAGCGTTATTTACAACCGCCAGTTTGTGAGACATTAAAACAATATAAGGGTAATACTCATCTGTGATTTACACAATTATTGTACAAATAAATAACCCCTAACGAACTTTTTACGACCCCGCCCGTGTACACTTTTACGACCACTGTATTAGGGGAGAAGTGGCATTTGTTTTTATTTTTTGTTTTATTGTTCGTTTAATTCGAGAAAAGGTAGAATAGAGACTATAAAACGTAAACGTTATGTGTCGGGAAGGTAGTAATTTTTATTGAAAGTTTGTTTTTGAGGAGTAAGTTTTAAATTCTGAGATGTCATCGATTGTAATTTTTTTAATGACATTATGAATGCTTTGCTCTCATTAGTTATCCGAAGACGTCAGTGGATTGATGCATTACTTCAGATAACTTGAAAATCGCCTGAACTCACACTAAAGCTATACTTATTTTTGTAGCTGTTTTTTTTTATAGTTAATAGCTAAGCCTACAATGCCCTAAAGAACTGATTAGTGTATATTACGCCAGAACAGTCGATCAGAAATCTTCTATATTGAAAACTATTTTATTTATGTTGTAAAATATTCTAAAAATATATTTCTTTTTGTTTCCAGGTTTTGAAATACTGCGAGCACCTTCACGGGAAATGGTACTTCAGCGAGATACGAGCCATCTTCTCCCGACGGTACCTGCTGCAGAATGTCGCCATCGAGATGTTCCTGGCTAGCAGAAGTAAGCTCTTCCTATTTATAACAAATTCTGAATAGGAAATCTGCCAGTTCAATCCCCTAGATTACTATTAGCCGACCCCGCGAAAACAGGAAAAGGCTACCTAGGGAGATGATGATGAATCGACAGAGGAATTTCCAAAAAAGGGCTTCCGAAATAAGAGGACACCCGTGTCACAGAAAATCTGGTGAAATGATAGCTCCCCGCAAACTGACAGGGTTATTCAGGTGGTTATTCTCATGGTATAAGAAAAAACTACGCCTGGTATGTTCTTCCCGTGACAGCAAAGTGACAGCTGGTTCACGACGTGAGACCAGCTGACGTCATCACACTTATACCATGGTTATTCTGAATCATTTTCCGGTGGAATATACCTCAGCAAGATTTCGAAAATTTCTCGTTGTTTTTTTTTTTACTATTATATCGATTAAAAATATTTCATTGTACCCATATGATGAACTACCTACTTTACAGACATATCAATGTGATTCCAACCATCATAATTATTAAAATGTTGACGTTTCTCGTTCCAGCGTCAATATTCTTCGCGTTCCCGGACCAGGCGACCGTCAAGAAGGTGATCAAGGCCTTACCCCGAGTCGGGGTCGGCATCAAGTATGGCATCCCGCAGACCAGGTCAGTTGTAATCCTTTTTCTTTTCCGGAAAAAGTGTGTAGCGATAGATGGCGCCACAGTAAGAAACACAAGTTCTGAAACGCGGTAACGAAGTTTTCTGAGCACACGGCAGATATACAAGTTCCAAACAAGTATACTTCGGTCTCCTGGTCAAAACACTGACATTACGGCGTACCTAGCATAGCTACCATTTTCTCATCCGTTTCTCCCATCTTCGGCCAACTGACGTCTAAACTTAACTCCCAAAATGTGGAAAGCTGAAGGCATAAACAATCCTTACGTATTTTGAGAAATGAAAATTCTCGAGTAATGTCCGAAGCTTTATGTACAAGTGCTTCCATCTGTGATATCTACCGCGTACTACGTACTTCCGAAGATGTAGAAAGAAGGCCAATGAACCATTCATTATTGACCTCGAGACGACTGTTTGGAAGTTCTTCGTAATTTCTGTTGTAGTGTGATGACGCACCTCTTTACCCTTCCGTACTATGCCTACACTATACTAATATAAGTATGTATGATCTAGCTATAAGTGCAGTCAATATACGACATCCAAAAGTATCGGTTGTTTCACTTAAAGTCGCTCCGAATGCATCTTAACCGTGCATGGCGACCCTAGCCAGCTTTGTCCCTTCTGGACATAGCTGGGTATCATGGAGAAAATAAAAAAAGTTAATTATTTGTTTGTGATTAAAGAAAAAACCATGAACCCAGTAAAAGAACCAGATAAGTGAAAATTGACACGACACAGACAATTTAGTGTTTCGTGAATTAAATTACTATAAAAGACTATTAAAAGTGATTAGACCGAGAACTTTATAAAATTTGTGGAATAAAAGACAGTTTATGTAAAGTTTCCACGTTGGCGTGAGTGACGTTATGATGTCGGGAGATCCCTTTCGTCGGGGACGTCGATTCCCAATACCACCATCAGCGACAAGGAGAACCATCCGGCAGCGGCCAGCAATCCACGACGTCGATATTGAATCCGTCCAAAATAAGTTGGCAAAACACGTATGCATTAAGACGATGCCTTAAGAGAAACTGTTCTAGTAAAATTATAGAAGAAACTCAGTTCAATTAGAGAAAAAGATGACATGCCCCTATGAAGAGGATATTCCCATGACGAGGAGGTAAATTATATGAAGACAGAAGAGGTTGTAGCTGCTGGGCGCACGCAGTATATTCAAGCCTAGTTGATGCGAGGATTATGTCTGCTGGGCGCCGGGAGACTTCATTGATCGGGTCCGATGTGGATCAGCTTGTTCGTTAGAGAAAAAAGAAATCGAACATGCGACCTACGGGGTATCCACGACTGAGCCGCGCGCGCCACATCGTATGCGCACGCCAAGTCAGCGTTGCTGTCGTCACGACCTACATAGCCTAGACGCGTAGATACTACACGCGCTTATGTAAGTTGCATACGTATACATAAAGTCATACCTTTAAACCTTACGAGTTAGGCAGTGCGTAAAACGCCTGTAGTCTTACTAATGTAAGATTTGACTTTTTTTTTTTTTGTTGTTGCGTGAAGTATCACTTCATAGTGAATACGCAAAATTTTACTTCCTAAAATCTATGTAGAAAAATAAAGAACATTTGCTTGAAAGTATAAGTAGCGATTTGTAAAATCTGAAAATTGTTTTACACGTGTAAGTAGCCAATTTATGTGGGTTACGTGTAAGCAGTTTTGCACACTTTCGCAATAATTGATAAAAATTGGACATCAATTTCATTTAGCAACACAAGATGCATTTCAGCGAAAAACGCAAAGTAGTTGTGAAACAATTTCTACCGATACAGAGTATTTTGCAGAATATGCTGTTTCGAAGTTTACAAAGTTGATTGAACTAACTATGTAAGTTGTGTCAATTTATAGAGTAGTAGTGACGTAACAGTGTTACCTACTAACTCCCAGTACAATGATATTGTACAGAAATATTAGATACCTACCTAAACAGATGTACACCTAAGGTGTTAGGTAGCGATGAATGTTGTTCATGAATGAAAGATTGATATGATATTGAAGCTTGTCTTGACTATTCGATTGTGATGATCCTGCAGATCGGAAGATTGAATGGGAATTTGTGGTATAGATAGTTTTGCGTGTTATTGGACTGATCATCCGAAATCGCAGCGAAGCTAATTATGCCATAAAATATATTCAAAGAAAGGATTGTGTGATCAAGTACAGAAATATGAACAACATTGTTTATTAAGAAACGAAATTATGCTCGGAAGTAAAGAAAGTGAGCACGAGTTAATGCTCGTATGTACGTAAAATGATACGTCGATATTGTTAACGGTACGAATAGGTATAAGTAACATCGTAAAATGTTACATAATGTTATTATCCTACCTAGGTACAAGATACAGGTAGCGATTATTAGGTACTATAGGGATCAAATTCCTTCTATCTGATCATGGTGTGGGCTACCGTACCCTCCGTGTAGAAGTTGGAGACCAGTAAGTCTTAAAGTTCAGACCCTAAATGTTTTGAGTGTCAGATAGATAGACCTCAAATATAAGTGTACCATTATGTAAGGGCGTGAAAGCACGACCCGCAAACCGGCACTATAATTAAGTACTTAGCCGTGTAAAGTCGACTATGGTTAATTTGTTATGATAACCAAGCTGTATAAAATAAGCGCTCAGAATGCTATTGTAAAAGGTACCTAAACTTATAAAAAGCATGCGATGTGTAATGGGCCCATGGATATAAATAATGTAATGTATCAAGGATATGCTTGTACAAATAAGATTTGTAAGATTTGTTTTTAAGTGGGAGTAGCTAACCCAAATAAAAACAAAAATAATGGTAAATAGTTATGATTGTGACTAAATGAGGACATTGACGATTTAAAAAAAAAAAATTGTTATGTAGTGTTGCGATTTATAATAAAACAAGGATATGACAAACTAAATGGATATGACTCTAGAACAAAATTTTTAGTAATAGTTGTGTGTTGTTTGATTAGTGTTATGTAGTCTTTGCCATCCTTTATGAACATTGATAAAGGAATTAATAATGTTTAGGTACATTTACATAAGGTTTTATTTCTTCTTAATTAATTGAATTTAAATTTAAATTAATAATATTTTTAATTGTGTTGGTATAGTATAAAAAAATATTTTCTACATGAAACATTTTTTTTTTCTTTTCAAGGGGGAAGGTGTAGTGTGATGACGCACCTCTTTACCCTTCCGTACTATGCCTACACTATACTAATATAAGTATGTATGATCTAGCTATAAGTTCAGTCAATATACGACATCCAAAAGTATCGGTTGTTTCACTTAAAGTCGCTCCGAATGCATCTTAACCGTGCACTGTAGATGGCGCTAGAAGTATCGTTGCGTGCCGATAGTTCTGCTTGTTGACTAAACAGTAATTACTTCCTACTTATTTGATAACTATGGACTACTAAAACTTATGAATTCAAAATGAAAAAAAAAACATCAAAAACAAACATATATTTTATTTACACATAATCATCTTTTATATTCATATCATCACAGTGTTCACAAAATGTGTACGATTTATTATTTTAAGAAAGTATTTTAAATACATTCACCCTGTAGATATTGTTGATTAAAAATATTTTTATTTTGTACAATATTAGGTATTTTGTTATTCTATTTTATATTGGTAACATAAAAATCGTCTGGAGTTTAGTTTGTCACAGTTTTGTACTACATTAAAACATTGATAAACATTACAAAAATCTTAAAAAATACTTTTTAAAAGTCGTCATCTTGTACGAATAACCTATCAATAACACTTAAGGAATGTGTATTTTTAATATTAAAATCACTCGAAATACCTAAGTATAATACTGATCACATAACAACATTAATTTATTAAATAATAGATATATTTACAATAATGGTAACTAACATTGCAACCTTAGAACCGAATAAATACCAGGCGAGCAGACATTGCCAAGAGTTCACTCCAGTCGACATTTCTTTTCGCTATCTATGTACACCCATTTCGGTGAGAATATGTCATTCTTTTCTAAATTGACCGCCGCCCCCGCACTATGCCTCCTTTGCACCGGCTTTCCTTCTAAATTATATTTACTACTCTTCGTACAACCTATTTCAGGATCCGTGCAATCCTTCTTCTCTTCATCAAATTGTCTCATGATCTCTGTCAAAGACTTCCCTTTAGTCTCCGGAAGGAATAACAGACAGTAAGTGGCGCCAATAATGGCACAGACTCCGAAAAGGTACAGAGTCCCATTACTGGTCAATAATTTTTCTAACTGTGGGTATGTTTTAATGTTAAAGAAGATGAGGATGTAGGCACAGCAAGCGGTAGCTCCGGACATGACTCCTCTTATATCCTGAGGATACAATTCCCCTGACATGATCCAAGGTAGTTGAAGGAACCCAACCATACTGAATGAAACATGGAGTAGTATGCAAGCTAGTTTCACTAAAGGAGGACCGTTGAAGGTGTCACATATGGCAGCCCCAAGCATTGCTAGACCTAACAGCAACCCTGATACTGCTGCTAAAGATTTTCTTCTAAAGCTGTTGATGAGACAAGCCCCAACAGCCCCCATGAACACTCTCACTCCACCGACAATGATTGAAGCTGTGAACTCGTTGACACTGGTCCCTACAGACTTGAAGAAGTCCACTGCATAGTACAGTATCACGTATATTCCTGACATCTCTTGGAAAATGAAAAAGACTATCAGAAGTATAAACGGCTTTAAAACTGCTCGTCTTTTGAACAGACCAAGTTTATCCTTGAAGGTCATGTTCTCGTCTCCTTTTCTGTCTTTTGTGAACTCCATCAGTTCCTGTTGGGCGGTGCTGTTGTTTTGCCTCAACCAGAACATGGCATGGTAGGCTTCTTTCATGTGTCCTTTCGATGCTAGCCATAGAGGTGATTCAGGGACGAAGTACATTAAGAATGGGGTTAATAAAGAAAATCCAGCACATATGGCAGCAACCTTCCTCCAATGTACGAAGGCTCCTAAGGCGTAGACGATGAAGATCCCTGTGGAGACCAGTCCAGGACCCAAAGCGCTGAGGACGCCTCGCTTCTCTGGTGTCGTGATCTCAGCTACGTAGATGTAGGAGGCTGTTGACATACCTGGAATCAAGGAAGAAATATTTGATAAGGAAGGAGTTTTTTATAAGTGCGAAGATTATGTTTAGGCAGGGTTTATTTTAAGGGTAAATACAGTACTTCGCACATTTTTTTTCGATTAGCTTTCTTTCATAAAAAAATATTGAAATGGAATATACCTCCTCGAAAAGCACATAATAGTAAGAGAATCTAAGTCAAAATGCTTCTTAGGGATTCAAAATAATTCTGTTCTATTCTGGAACAATAAATAAGTAAGAAGAAAAAGCGTGGTTTATTCTTGAAGTAATAAAAGACTTAGAAGTGTAACTTACCAATAGTAAACCCAGTGATGAACCGGCCAACGCACAGGAACACATAAGTCTCCGAAAATGCTATGACCAGCCACCCCACCAGGTTTGGCAGGACTATTGACTGGAGCAACAGTTTTCTACCCACTGCATCCACCATCATCCCGCCGAGTAATGCTCCGATAGGGTTGGATATCACGCCCAGACTCGCTGGAAAGATAGCAAAAAGGGAGTTTCATCAAACAGCTGGTATAATAATACCTACTTTTCTTTCACTAAAAATTTGAGGGCATTCACGAAATTTTTGAGGTACGTGTTTAGAACATAAAACTGAACAATTCCCTATAAGAGTAGGCCGAAATATGAAAAATAAATTGGTGCTCCCACACAAAATGACTTGAACAGCAGACACTAAGTATTTGTATGGGAGGGAAGTCCAATTTTTTTTTACATTTCGACCTTTGTTTCATAGAGAATGTTGTTCAATTTCATGATCTTAACAAGCCCTTAAAATTGCTTGAATGAAAAATCTTAGGGTAGTATATAATTTTACTTCAAATAGCTTTTCAGAAACATGAGTGTTCCTCTCATAATACTATAGCTTTTTGGGAATGTAACTGCGATGTTAATCATCAATTTAACCTCTATTAACTATTCTTCAATGTTTATTTACATTACATAATTATCTCCTATCTATGCACGTCATAGAATCTGTTTACAGTCATTCTATCAATACAGACATTAAATAAACCATTTAAGCAACTACTGGCAAATGTTGAGGATCAATTATGATATGATTGTGTATTCAAAGGTTGTCAGCCAAAATACTAAATTGCAATAAACTGAAATGAAACGCTCCTAATTTTACTGGTTTTGAAAAAAAATTGGTACATTTTAGGCGTTTAATCTATAACGTTGTCCAACAGAGGACTCTATCAATAGATGTTCTTCTCCTATCGAGTTTGTTGGGTCGACGAACGACCTGATAGCCCATGGTGATGGATTTCTAAACTGCCTATTATTCCTCTGACATGGTTTGTGTAACCCTTTATCAGAAACAGCAACCGGAACGGCTGTGCCCAAGTAACTGAGTGTGGATATTTTTGCCATATTTTTCATACATTGAAATCTAGAATGCTTGGCCTAATAATGAGATAACAGAAATAGACGACAATATTTTAGTTAAGATTTAGTTAAGTCGTGTCTTCACCGAATCGATAGCACTGCCGCCACTGGGCCACAGTCTACGATAGTACGTGACTGCGGACCGTGCCTACCGCTTATGACCCCTTATCAGTCCAAACAGTAGACGCGTGATTGTTTATACTGTGTACTCTGCTATCTCTTGTGTGAACAGTAACAGTTTATGGGCAAATGTTGATTTTTCCACTTGTGTGTTGCAATTGAGTTATTTTTATATGTTACTTTGTTCAAGACTTTCGTGCGATTGGCGAAGACAGGTGTAAACATGGTAACATTTTATGAATTCTACATGTGCTTTAAAACCTATCTAGCTAAATTTCATGCTAGACGAGCAGTTACGTACGTAGTAATTACTATTAAATGTTCTATGTAAAATTACTCTTAATATTTATCAGACGTGGCGAAGAAAAGCCTACCTTACCCGTCAGGGATAATGGCGTGACTATTTTGTATGTTAAAATCAATATATAGAGTTTCAAAAATAAATTTTTAATTTAGTAGGAAGCCAGCGTAGTAAGTAATTTTCTGCAAAATTCTAATGATATTAAGTACCATTTAGAAGATGTGGTTTGATAATGACCTTATTGTTAACCATTTTAGGCTCAGTAACAAATTAATCCATTCATTAATGTGTTACTTCCTCACGAAGTAGCATAATGAATGTTTTTTTGTTGTTTACCTCCTACAATAGTTTTTAAACGGGAAGCGCTGTGGAATATTTTCTCATCCGTAAGAACAAACAAACTTGTGTATTTTTGGGTATATAGCTTTTTGTTTTACGCAAATGGTTTTGGCACAGTTCGTTGAAGAGAAACATTGACGATAGCTATTTAGTCTAGTAGTTCATTCAACTCGTAATATTATAGTCTAGGTATATGCTTGATAGTATTTCTACCACGTGTCTTGCTCTTGATTATTCAAACATACATCAAAATTATAAAACGAAAAGAAATATGTTTAATATGTATCTTCCATGCTGGACTGGGAGTGATAGGAAAACATAGAATGTGCCAGCTGCATCTCCTCCCGGGCATGCTGTAAAAACCAGCTAAGGTATTCGAGGGTTTTAGTGTATTGCAATTTTAGGCGATGGGCTGACAACCTGTCACTATAGCAATATACATCATAATCATCCGTGATGACCCTCAAAACTTGTCAGACGTGGTGGAACCTTTTTTTTTATCGTTTTCACTCTGCCTATCCCATTAGGGATAAAGGCGTGATTTTATGTATGTATGATGAAAAGAAATTCTGGGCGTGGAACAATATCATCCGTACTTTTTCCGCATATGGGGAAAAGTCAGTATAGAATGGACTCTGGAGTTTCGGGGTAGGTATTTTAATTTAATCTATAGGCATACCCTTAGGTACTACAGACAGCAATACACACACAATCCTACCTGAAATTTTCGTGACGAAAGCTGTTTTTATCGAGGCATTTCGTCGCTCTTTCTTCTCCGTAACAGATTTAAACATGATTTTCATGTATTAATAAAAAAAATCTTTTTGTCTTAAATGGAGATTTCAGAACCCAGTTCTCATCTTTCATTTTATTTCTTACTAGCTTTCCGCCCCGCGGTTTCACCCGCAGCTAAGAGTTTTCCCGTGGGATTGAGTTCCCGTGCTGTTCCTACCTTTAGAATTGACAGAATTTCAATACAAACTTACATCCCCTATTTAACCCCCTTAGGGGTGGAAAATACAAAAACGCTGAAACACGTGTTCATTATTTTTAAATCTTTAGCCCAAAAACAAAATTGGAAGATCCTGCCATCAAAATTGACGGAATTTCCATACAAACTTCCATCCCCTATTTAACCCTCTTAGGGGTAAAAAATGCAAAAATGCTGAAACACGTATAAATTATTTTTTAATCATTAGCCTAAATACAAAATTTGAAGATCCTTTAAAATTGACGGACTTTCATACAAACTTCAACCCCCCTTTTTACCCGTTTAGGGAGGGAAAATCCGGAAATCCTTTCTTAGTGGGAGGTTACGTTATAAGAGGAACTTGCTCTCTAAGTTTAACGATTCTAGCTTTAGTAGTTTAGGCTCTGCGTTGATGAATCAGTCAGTCAGTCAGTCAGTCAGTCAGTCAGTCAGTCAGTCAGTCAGTCAGTCAGTCAGTCAGTAAGGACAAGCGATTTTATAAGTTTAGATAACTCACCAATCCACGAGCTCTGTTCGTATGTGATGTTGGGGTACTCGTGTGTGTACTGGGGCAGCAGCACCGCCGAGAAGCCCTGACAGAACCCCACCGATATGTTGATGGACTGCGCAGCTAACGCTGCCAGCACCTGCAAGTTATGAGCGCCTGGTACATTAAACTGTTTCACTTTTACTGTTTTCCCCCTGGTATTTCCCCCGGGAATAATCTGTTAAAGTGAGTGGTTACATAGAGAAAAGCTGACAACCTGTCACTGCAAAACAATAATAAAAAACAAATAAGTAAGTACCCTTATCTGAAATCACACTTTGCAATAAAAACAGTTTCATTGTTAGACATAACGAAAACGCTTCTATTGTTAGAGGTGGCGCAAACTGTCTGTAATAATCAGTTTACGATCTGCCTACCCCGTAAGGGCGCCTTTACAGGCGTGATAATATGTACCTACCTACGAATGTATGTGCGTTTGATATGGTATTCTAATGTTAAAAAAAAAAGCTAATAATTTTAAATCGTAAGTCATTCCATAATAACCTTAACAAACATTTGGATTTAACTTCATTATAGCGGAGGTAGCAAACAATCATGCAATAATTACTATCTACAGATAGAATAACTGGGATGAGTTGACAGCAACACGTGTAAGATCATCAATAAGGTAAAACATGCAGTTTTCTTCTTTTTTGCTCCCATTAGATGAGTCATGGTTTATTTTTCTATGTTTTTCACCACTTCATTAAATTGGAGCCGTAAGAAAACTATTTACAAAATCTAAAGAGCGTAAAGATTGTAGAGAATAATATTTCCAAATCTACCTAACAGAGGCTAAAATCAAAACATAACTTAAAGCATCTTAAAGTTAAGAACACACTTACCTATCTGAAAACTTATCAATATTTTTCAAACGCTTTCGTTATTAAAGCAGTTTTCGCACTGACTACATTTAAGAAGGTGTAGATGTGATTTTATGCATGCAATTTTGAAAAAAAAGACGAACTTTTATAGTGTGATCTGAACACACTTATAATAAACATCCTAAACCAAATTTATAAAATACTCGGCTACTCACTTGTGGGTTAGATAGAGGTATTTAGTATTTATAGGTATTTATTATTTAGTACTTCCGAAGTCAAAGGTCGCACTTGACGGGCGAAGGAGTGTGATTTTCTTCTCTTATGATCCTCATATAGGGTCGAAACGTCGAAGTGAATACCCACCATCAAACCCACACAAGTGAGTAGCAGAGTATTTTATAAATATGAATAACACTTGTTCATCGTTTAGTGATAAATCCTACATCAAGTAAATCTCTCAGCTAACTACTAGGACATCAGTTGCCAACAGCGTTTAGCCAACAACGTGCAGGAGGAAAACCAAACTCATCTTACAACGCATTTTAAAGCACGTGGTAGTCATTTGTGTAATTCCATCCAGTTAGTGAGAGTTATTATGCCCTGGTAACTGCGAGATACATAATCAAATCTCTGTTTACGTTACGTAAAGAGTTGTTACGGCTGTTGAAGGACGATTGAAAAACTGACCTATGTAGCGTGTTTTTTGTATGATAATTGATTATAGTAATTATTGAAAAGGTAATGATTCCAAATAAGTAAATAAATAAACGATACTTTCTTCTTCTTCGAATTGACCCAATAAACCTTGTTATATTTGTCAATTTATATCACTTGGGGAGATTTTCCCCAATTAGGTTTGCAGGCTGAATCACCTGATTGTCTGTAAGAAATAGGTTTCCGTGCTTCGGAAAGCACGCCTTCGTCACCTTATCCTTTTAAATTTTGAGGGCACGTTGAGACGTCGATTAGTAATTTTATCTCCTTGTTGTCTAGTTGGTTTAAGATTGACCCGATAAACCCTGGTG
>JARACY010000750.1:0-77881 GCA_029255725.1 Scrobipalpa atriplicella | reverse complement strand
AAATAGGACGAAGCGTACAAGTAATAGAATTGTTAGGATTCTTTCTATTTAAACTCATTCTATTTCTATGAGACTCCTACGTACTGCAAGCTAGCAATGCCCTTTCGAGTTATTGAGTCTTAAATAAGTTTTTTTTTAATACTTGCCTATGATTATAGCTATGTGCCAGCATATTCTCACAAGCATATACAGACATTAGAGACACTCATTAAAAAAAATAAAATACTTAGGTAAATATAATACACATAACGCGCTAAAAAGTTTCATACAATGTACAAACTCCAATCACGTTGCGACACAAGCATAAGCCGTGGAATCGGCTTAGCCACCCCAAGGCGTGAAACCTCATAAGCGTCCTGCTATTTCCGTACTTTCTTTCCTTCGCCTTGGCCCTAGGTTAAGGTTACCTAGGCCAACGATAAATTGTGTCACGATCAACATATTACATCGAGTGACGTTTATATAACTTACGGGATAGGCAGTGTGTGAAAGTGGTCACGTTTTTGTCGCCCCAAGGCGCGTAACCGCATGAGTGTCCTGCTATTTCCATACTTACTTTCCTTCGCCTTGGCCCTAGATTAAGGTTACCGATGCCATCAATAAACGGTATCGCGATCTACATATTACATCGAGTCACGTTTATATAACTTACGGGATAGGCAGTGTGTGAAAGTGGCCACGTTTTTGTCGCCCCAAGACGTGAAACCGCATGAGTGTCCTGCTATTTCCATACTTTCTTTCCTTCGCCTTGGCCCTAGGTTATGGTTACCTATATGCCATCGATAAAATATTATGTCACGATCAAACGCATTCATGTAACGTCAATTCACGATTATCGAACTAGAGTATCAAGGTTTTTATTTTAAGAATTTTTGGACCTGTTTTTCTTGTTTATGTCAAGATCCACTAACTTCTACCATGGAGTAAAAGTGGATATGAAGTGAATATGGATCCACTCACTGCTGGCTGACCCAATTCCCGAAGAAAATAGCAGATGACCCAAAATGATTGAAAGTGGTCACAGCCGCTTAATGACACCTGACTTTAGGGGTGTTTCTGCTGCGTTGCGTCCTTATCTAAAACTTTTCAGATCCTTCTTAAAAAATATGTTATTAGCTTAAGTTAAGCTTGGATTTGAGTAAAACCTGGTTATTGATTACCGCAGACCTGCGTGTGTTATAAACTTTAGGGCTTACGTGTTGAATTTTAAGTGCGATTACGTTACGTAAAGGTAAGATAATCCAATTGGCGACACATGATGGAAATGTTGCCACGCTGGTAAATACTGGTAATATTTTATAACTTTGTTGAGTGCTGTTAATCTTATTACAGTGGTGCAGGTTATAGTGGGTGAGGTTCAAGGTGAAAACCCTTGTAAATACTAAATTATGTTACTAGTTTCCAACAGACCAAAATTTTGAGCAATGATTAAATTACACTAAACTAAACGTGTGAGAGAGATATATAGAGAGTAAAAAAATAAGAGAAAATAATTTTATTTGTGACATCCAAAGAATTTATAAATAAAAAAATTGGACAGCAAGTTTTGTATCCAAAAAGTCAAAGGTATGCTCTCGAACAAATTGTATAGGACTAAAAAAACGTTCATTGGGCGGAGAATATTAGTGATTTTTCCAAAAGAAGACAACGTACCTTTCTTCCCTGGCGACGTGCAGTTGCTCTTATTGGACGGGGACTTATTTTCGGCGGCCATCTTCTCTTTCTCGGAAGCCATGTTGATTGTTGTGCGCGCGAGCACTCAGCCGGTTCAACTTACGCGACGACCGCGCTACCTCTCATCACTGTACCGAATACAATCCCTCAGTATCGGCTCTATGTTTGAGTAAAAGCCAACAATATGCAACTAAGTAAAAAAATTATAATTGCGTTTTATATTACACTGACAATGTTTCTAAGTGATTTGAAAATGTTGTTTATAAAAATTGTTGATGGCATTTACTCAAAGAAGACCTTAATGAGCGTGCCCGCGCGACCGCTCCCGACACACGCAAAAAATGGTTTATCCATCTCTAATGGATAATGAACGATGAGTGATTTGCGATGACGAACACATCGGCAAACAGCCAATACTTTATTGACTTAAAACAAAAAATCTATACATAAAATCGACCTTTTGTAAATAGAGATAAGTGCGGGAAATCTGTATTTGTTTATGATAAATAATTAGTCCGTGTGTTGTGTTGAGCGATTTTCAATACAGTTTGATTTGTAGACAAAGTTGTGTCACTTTTATGCCGGTTAAACGTGAGGTTCTTATTAATCCGTGTTGGTTTAAGTCGACGACAGACGTGACTGTCAGCCTTTTGCACAAAGACATCTCACCCACGGGCTAAATAACGTCAAACATTATTTGTTAATTGAGACTAATCATAGATATACAAAGGTCTCTCCAAATATACTTATTGAGTTCAAAAAACGTTACGGTACCTATTATTTTTTTTGGTTTGCATGACGCTCTGTGACTGTTCATTTGAAAAAAATTCGTTTTCCGACGGTCAAAAATAACGCACCTATATTCGGATATTATATTAAATAATAATAATATAATCCGAATATAGGTAACCCTTAGTGTAGTGAAAGCTCTCTCAAGCGGTAATTTATCTTGAGTGCCAGTAAAGTTACAAAAAACAGTTAGTACCTATGAAATTACCTGACGATTTAATGATATAATGAATGACAGTAAGTCACTTTAAACTAAAAATATGTCAAATTACAATGACTATGGGGTGCACTTATACTACGGCAGAGTGGAGAAATTGTAGGTTAAGTGATATCAAATTACTTACAGCTATCACGATTGGTTCTGAAGTAATAAATAAAAAAATATTTCAGATGGACCTTCTATTGCCTTTGTATTGACTTTGGTGACAAGATCTGTTTTCAGCCAACTTCCATGACACTTCTCCGATAGTTTTTTTGATAGGGGAGGAAAATATGGAATTTTTGGCCACTGTCCACCAAGTTATCCCTTTAATCAAAACTTTGTCGGTGGTGACAAACAAAGAAGGAGGTTATTCCTGCTAAGTATCAAATAGACAAAAATAAATGTAACTTTTTAAATATATGTTCTTTTTTCTTTTTGCAAGTTTCATGTTGCAAGTTTGCGTTAATAAGCCAAGTTACTATAATTTTCCTTTGCAGTGAGCATCAAATTGGTAAGTTAAATATGTAGAAACTATTATTGAAAGCCGTCGGCTGACTAAAACGGCGACACCCAATTAGGCTAAATCCATTCGAAAGTGAAAACAACATCGACTCTAGATTTAGCTCGGCATTGAGACTTTTTCATTATCAATCCGAAATTATTCGCGTCCAGTTTATTTCAACAAACTTTTAGCACGTGCTTCGGAACAAAAGACTGCGCTTGTCGCTCGTCGACTGTTTTATAAGGCGCATTGTTGTCGTCCGTCAATTGTTTCTGATGAATAGCCGACAGAGAAAAGCCCGCGTTATTATCTCCAACTAGCTACATTTATCTTAGTCTCTCGATCAACTTAACATAATATAACTCATTCATGTGGCATAACAAGCCATCATTGTCCTTATCCAACTCTTATCACAAATAATACGTACTGCAGCTAATTGGCAACGATAATTACAGACGCACGACATCTTGTATGTCGCTCGAGTGCATAGTTATCGTTCACATAATTTACATTGTTAATATTTAATTACTCCATTTGTACAGGAACAAGACATATATCGTCCCAGTTCTTGCTAACTGACCTATCTGCCTTTTGATAGTTTTCGAGTGCAAGCGTTTTGCGGTTTGGCGCTGTAATGATGACACTGTGATAAAGTTAGTTTTGCCTTTATTAATGAAGTCATAACGTTTTACTATAGTAAAAAAAATACCCTTTAAGTAAGTGTTTGCCTTAAAGCTCTAAGTGTTGTATTAATTGACTTATACTTAATTAAAGCAGATATGACTCTTTGTGAGAACTTTGTTTTTTATTTTTGTCAGTTAGGACCGCAGTGTTTGGTTTAAAAATAATGAAATTATATCAATCATTACAGTTTTCAGACTTATTCTTATTCATTGGCAGTAGAAATGATTTAAAATAATGTTTTTAATATATCCTATCACCTTAAATATACTTTATGTACTGAACTGAACTACTGATTATAATATTTAATGAGATTTTATTAAGACTTAACATAACAAGAAGGTATTATTTTCTTTATTGTAAAATCATCTTTAAATAGTATCATCAATTAGTTTGTATTTGCCTGTGTTTACTAAGAACAAACCCATAGCATCCCATAATAATGTTATTTTTTTAAATTTAATATTATGAGTACCTTGTTGCCGCATTTTCAATAATAAGGCCCAAGTATTTCAGCAAGATCATCCATCCATTTGACAAGCTGTCCCATTGGGATGGGACTATTATCATCCGTGTCTGTAAACTCGCGTAGCATGTGGGAAGCAGTTAACTCCCCTGCAAACCACCAGCCAGTATATCGCAAACTTCAATGGGACCGCTCTTCTGGAAAGCTTGGTGATACGCTTGGGAACGATCGTCTTCTGAGCTTGAATACTAGGTCTTCATATTGCCGCTGTAATGCCATCTCTATGTACAGCGTGATACACGCGACAGTGTGATCTCAGTTGTTGACGTCAATCACCAGAACCTGCAAGACATGGCTCAGGTCAAATCCCATATCTATGTCCAACGTGATACACGCGACAGTGTGATCTCAGTTGTTGACGTTAATCACCAGAAGCTGCAAGACATGGCGCAGGTCAAATGCCATCTTTATGTCCAACGTGATACACTCGACAGCGTGATCTCAGTTGTTGACGTCAATCACCAGAAGCTGAAAGACATGGTTCAGTTCAAATGCCATCTCTATGTCCAACATGATACACCCGACAGTGTGATCTCAGTTGTTGACGTCAATCACCAGAAGCTGCAAGACATGGCTCAGGTCAAATCCCATCTCTATGTCCAACGTGATACACGCGACAGTGTGATCTCAGTTGTTGACGTTAATCACCAGAAGCTGCAAGACATGGCGCAGGTCAAATGCCATCTTTATGTCCAACGTGATACACTCGACAGCGTGATCTCAGTTGTTGACGTCAATCACCAGAAGCTGAAAGACATGGCTCAGGTCAAATCCCATATCTATTTCCAACGTGATACACGCGACAGTGTGATCTCAGTTGTTGACGTTAATCACCAGAAGCTGCAAGACATGGCGCAGGTCAAATGCCATCTTTATGTCCAACGTGATACACTCGACAGCGTGATCTCAGTTGTTGACGTCAATCACCAGAAGCTGAAAGACATGGTTCAGTTCAAATGCCATCTCTATGTCCAACATGATACACCCGACAGTGTGATCTTAGTTGTTGACGTCAATCACCAGAAGCTGCAAGACATGGCTCAGGTCAAATGCCATCTCTATGTCCAGTCCAAGTGATACACGTGACAGTGTGATCTCAGTTGTTGACGTCAATCACCAGAAGCTGCAAGACATGGCTCAGGTCAAATCCCATCTCTATGTCCAACGTGATACACGCGACAGTGTGATCTCAGTTGTTGACGTTAATCACCAGAAGCTGCAAGACATGGCGCAGGTCAAATGCCATCTTTATGTCCAACGTGACACACTCGACAGCGTGATCTCAGTTGTTGACGTCAATCACCAGAAGCTGAAAGACATGGCTCAGTTCAAATGCCATCTCTATGTCCAACATGATACACCCGACAGTGTGATCTTAGTTGTTGCCGTCAATCACCAGAAGCTGCAAGACATGGCTCAGGTCAAATGCCATCTCTATGTCCAGTCCAAGTGATACACGTGACAGTGTGATCTCAGTTGTTGACGTCAATCACCAGAAGCTATCAGACATGGCTCAGGTGAAGGGTGGTACTGTGCACCACGCAAAAAAAGTCTTTCGAGATGGTGCTGAGGAATTTGGTCGGGCGGTATTTCCCTTAGTTCATTGTTAGGTTTTGGGATTAAAATGACTAAACCGAGCCATGACTTAAGCTATATTCTCTCTACACAACAAGTCATTACCACCTTTTATCTTGCCGGACAGGAGAACACGAAATTTTCTTTTTCCTGGGCCAAATGCAGCAGATAATAATAATAATCAAACTCAAAGCACGGAAACTTAAATCTATGTCATAGAGCTGAGTTGGAGATCCTGTTCGTACCCAAGGCCTCCTTGCAGCTCGGCTCCGGCCGTCTTTTCCTGGTTCGATCGGTGCTACGAAGTAGTCTTCAAGGTGTCTCTCAACTGCAATGTCCTTTTCGGCTTCAACTGAATGTCTCGGCCTAATCATCGACCTTGCATATCAGTTTACCCTGGGAATAACCAGCGTTATGTTTGTGAGCTGAAGACAGAGGCGGTGTATGGAAAGGGCCTCTCGCTCGAACGCCCTCAGATGGTTTCCAGGCTAGGCTGCATGTTTTGGAAGATTTTCCTTTACTTTTCAGTTAAGTCACTGAGCTTGATATTAAGTGCATAAACCTAGGAGTATGGTACCATCGCCTCCTGGTTTTGTGTTTCTTGTAGGCCTGAATCAGACTAGCCAGATTAGTCTGGGATGCTGATTCAGTAGCAATCAGAATTACGGTGCTTCGTTCCACTGTGCCTTTCCATACATCTTGGGCGATCTGTACTGGTTTTGTACTCAGAGAACTTTTGACACCACCCGCAAAGGTCCCCTAGGGTATTTCTAGCAGTGTTGAAGGTACAATTTGTTCCAGGATATGTTCTTTGCGTTCAAGTGCCGATGCTGGTAAGAATAGAGGAATGTGGACCTTGTAATTGTCAGCAACCTGGAACTTGGTCTGCGGTGCTTTGTAAATAGCGAGTAGAGGTCCTCTGCTCCGTGTTAGAGTTGAATAACAATGGCGTACATCGATTTTAGTTGTTGTGTTGGTGGTCGATGGGCTGGAAAATGATGTGTCTCTTCACCAGCATTGCCAGTCCTCGGTACGCTGCTGGTCCTTTCCACCGTCCATACGACGTTCTTTCTGCAGGTAGGTGTGGTAATCTGGCAATGTGGGACCTTCAGTTAGCCTTGGGTTAACCTCGCTGATGAATACCACATTCACATCCTGCTCCCCTCAAGCACGCCCCCATACCACAGTGATGTGGCACCGTGTAAATTAATGCTAAAGACTTAATTGCAAAGATAACAAGGTTTATATTCGAAAAAAACTGTTGTTTTATACGCAAAATAATGTCAACATTGCAGACAAAAAATCTGTCTAACAGTCACATGTACATAGTTCTTAATTTTTGGAAGTGTGTGAAATTTAAAAAATCTCGCTAACAGTTATATGTACAAGAGACGGTTTGTAAGAATATTTATTGCCTTGTTGTGCAGATATGCCAAACACAAATGTCGATTATCTTCTAAACGGTAGACGATACAGAAACGACTGTTAGAGAGAACTTGTTCAAAAAAAAAAGAGGATCCTGATGGTATGGTCAGTGTAGATAGGTCCGTTTGACAGATAGGTCTGTTAGCAAGAACTGGGACGATATAAGACCACAACCTTAATAGAAATGGAATACCAAATCTTATCCCGCAAAGTCAAGGAGTAACAACCGAATCTTTTCTTGTAGCTCCCTAATCCACACTGCGTTTTCAACTCTATGGTATGGGTATAAAAGCTCTAAGTTCTATAAAATGAATGAGACCTCTACGGCGTGACGGGCTACGGCTACGGAGGCTATGTGTGTGTAGCGGGGCAGACGTAAGGTAGGTTTTTGTCGCATTCATGAATGATAAACTTGCTACTTTCCCATTTTCATTACACAAAACATTCGTAAATATTGCACGGATGACTATGCAGCACGAAAAGATCATAATAAAGGGTGGTACGACATAACCTCTGCGTTCATGACGAAACCTTCGCTGCTCCGAATGCACTCACACACATAACCTGTCAATACGCACGAAATCGCGAATGTTACGTAAGCGGACACGATTATAACCTGCAACACTGAAGATTATCGTGAGCGTGTCGCACGGGATGAGTGCGTGCGGGAGGTGCGGCGCGGGCGTGCGAGCGTGCGAGCGGGCACGCAGCGCGCTACGGGCGCGTGCAGTCGCGTGCGGCGCGCGGAGTGGCGCGATCAGCCCGGCCGGAGGCTGCCCGGGAGGGATCGATGCGGGCGGCGGGCGGCGGCGGAGTGCAGCCGGAGCCGGGAGGCTGCGCCGGGCGGCAGCGCGCACGCGCCACGAGCCCGGCCCGCGCCGCCGCGCCGCCGCCGCCGCCTCGCCGCCCGCCGGCCGTCGCCCGTCGCCCGCCAGCCACCCGACTTGCCGCCACCCGACAAACGTTTCAATTCTCCCATCCCATCCCGTCCCGTACTGATTTACGATACGCTCTAGCTTATAGCGCTATTTTTTATCTTTATCAATACGAATCCCGGATATAATTTTATTGCGCACTATAAACAATTTATGTCTCGATACGAGAATTTAAAATTTCTTATCCCACTAATACGGCTAGTTGTTTGTTGGCACGATGGAATGGTGCCAAGCCGGCGTGATGGTTGCGCTGATCTGTATGGGCGTATCTCGAGGGGTGAATGATGGGCCGTTGGTTATCTGCTGGCACGCTGGCAGACCGGTGCGGGTTGGGTGAGGTTACGACCGCTGCGGGAGCGCGTAATGGTTCAACTATGCGTACAATTAGGGTAGGTTACGGTGGGGAATTGCGGCGCTCGTGTATTCTCCCCTACATCAATAAGAACGCCTCTACATAACTTTCGTAACATTTATTCTTATTGCTGTACCTACCTACTGAGAGAAATTGTACGAATAATTTAGAATATTACAATCAAATCTTGATGAAGTAGAGTTTAGTAGAGGCATTGAATAATGCCTTAAATTTGAATTGAATTTAATAAAATATTTAGCATAATTTATAAATCATTTATAAATTCATAAAATATTCGAGTATTCGCTCACTTTCGCTTTTCCAGTAAAAATTCACTCTCATTTGGAGCCACCCTTAATTCGTCCCCATCGACGAAATCGTTCACCTACTGGAAACGTATATAAATAAAGTGTTTTATAACGGGCTTAGTCTGTCATATTTCTCGCGCTTGTAATAATTTACCCGCGTCTAACAAGAGTCTGCTGCCGACGGAAAATCGAACGATGTAATTTACGTCACAGGCATCGACGTATTTTTTTTATTTTTTACATTGTGAAAGCTAATTTTTTTATTTAGAAAGGTTTTTGTTCGATCGGTGAATGGTCCGATGTAGGTATCTTGTAAACTTTTTAAACCGCATTTTTTTAGGCTATGGAGTGGTTTTGAGCCAGTAAAAACCCACCGGATCGACTGGAAAATTGCTACAATAGATTTCATTGTATTATTGGCTTCATTTATTGTCCAATATGACTCTCTTAGTTTCCTCACCTTGTAATCTCTTGTATTTTCCGGGATTTGTTTAGGGGCTCCGATCGGTTCCTACTGGCCTATTTGTATTACGAACACTATTTACAAAACTCTTATAGACAATCGGGTGATACTGTAATTTCCACACCAAATAAAAAATAAAAAGCTTACATAGAGACCTTGCAGGTACAAATTTTTGGTACCCTTCAGATCAAAATAGTTTCATGGAACGTAACTACCTATCACATAATTTTTCGTCGAATTTTATACCCTGCAAATTTCACAATAAAAAAGCATCACAGTTAAGAAATATGCCATGCACGAGATTGACTCGAAAAATGCCGTCGTAGTACGCATTCATGTTAGCTTTGTTAGACGAAAATAAAACTGCTCTCGAAAGTAACGCCAGAATCATGAAATGAGAAGAAATTGTTCTAGATTACGTATCGGCAGAGGTTGGAATAAAAATCAGGTCTATTTTTTGTCACCAGCGTCTGGGGAAATTATGAAGGCGAGGTCGCGCCTATCGGATTTGCTTCATCGCTATTCACACTGAAACTTGAGAGTCTGCGCAAATTGTGGCTCCCAGGTTAGTGCCGAGCTTGATGGCTGATTCTTTTATGATTTAAAACAAAAAAGAATAGTTGAGCTGAAATTGACTTATCGTTGCAGAACAAGTTTATTATAAAAGTACAAGTAGCTCTTTGTCCGGATGTTTCACCTGAAGCTAAAGGGGTTCTCTCGTGGGAGTGATGTATTTTCCCACAAAAAATGCCTTTATAATTTATGTGTTGTTCCGCACACACAATATACATATACTCAAACACATAAACAGGCATCAAGTCAAGTCAGTTTTTATCACTTACGGGGTAGGCAGAGCGTAATACCCTTTGTAAAATTTGTTTTAGCCACGTTTGACGAATATTGAGTAACGGCAATTTTAGATGAAATCTGTATCTTTATATCGTGACAAGTTGTCAGCCGATCTTTAACTTACAATTACTGTAATCCTCGAATTTCTCTCTTTGCTGGCTTCTACAGCATTTCAAGGAGGAGAAGCAGCCAGCACATTCTATGTTTTTCTAGCGCTCCCAGGCCAGCGTGTAGGTTGACGCACATCCCACAATAATTAAGCCTATTAATGCCTTAGCACCAGTTCACACTGGGATTGATCCTAACAAAAAACGTGAAAAAGAAGATTTTCATGCGTTCTTTATCTGGCTTACCTTCGCACGTGTAAGATAGAATCCATAATGTATCCAATGTCTTAGAATTCCCTGAACGATGTATAGAAAATAACCGCACTTTCCGTACACCGGAGATTACAAAGAAGTTTCATATATCTCCGCTCTCTACGTCTATTATATAGGTATCTATCTATACCCACTATTCTAATAAATGTGGAAGTGTGTTTGTCTTTCTTGGGTGAAGGAAATTTATTATACAGTAAGTAACTAAGTAGAATGTTTACAGATAGGTAACTAATAGTTAGGTTTTATAAAAATTTAAACAAGAATATGGTATAAAAATATTCTTTTGATTTTTAGATACTTTACTTATCTTATCTTATCTTATTTAGCCGTTAGTGTCCCACTGCTGGGCAAAGGCCTCCCTCCGGTCTCTCCACGACTCTCTATCCTGTGCTTCTTCCGGCCAATTCTTGAGGAAGGCATCGAGCTCATCTTTCCACCGCCGCCTGGGCCGGCCACGCCGCCGTCTGTCTCTTCTGGGCATCCACTCGGTAGATACTTTACATCTTGCAAAAATAACCAAGTAATTAAAATGTAGCAGAACTACGAGAAAACATAGTTTAAACCAGTAACAGTTCGAGGCTTTTATTTATGAAGCGTTCTCAAGAATGAGAGTTAAGTATGTTAAATAAGGATGATCACTGGCCGTTTTGTACTGAAATTACATTTCTGATATAGTTAACTCAAGCTCACTGTTAGGCCCGTATTTATAATCAGCTCTCGAGAGTGACAGCGAGTTTGAGTTTGTATCAGAAATGTCATTACAGTACAAAATCTCTTGTCAAATCCGCACTCAATATTGCTCTCAATCTTGAGATCGCTTTATAAATACGAGCCTTAGTCTCTCAAGAGCTGATTATGTATACAGACTTTGATTTGAAGTTTTTTGGATTCTATAGAACAACAATTCTAAATTACTTATTTATTATACATGCACGCACAATCAAAATCATTATTAGGTAGGTAAAAGCATCCTACCTTTGAATAAAAATTAAGAATCATGTTTTTGCATGAATGTAATAACGCATTATGAAGGTTTCCCTCGGCCGTACCTATTCTCTCTGAAAAGGTATTCTCATTGCTTATTTATTTGTTTGTAATTACTTTTTCTCAGATTTTCTTTCCAAAGAAAATTATTTCTATATACGAAACTCGGCACAGACAGATTTGTACTTGTTTTTATTTTTATTTATCAAAGAAGGTTTTTATTTATCTATCATTATAATGTGTTTTTCGGTTTTCGAATTTCATATGTAGGTACTTTTATTCGGCGCTTTTACGGTGAAGGAAAACATCGTGAGGAAACCTGTACACACCTACGAAGAAATTCAAAGGTTGTGTGTGAAGTCAACCAATCCGTACTGAGCTCACGTGGTTGACTAAGGCTCGATCGCCAGGGTAGGCCAGGAGCTGATAATGATTTATGTGATATTTTATTTAGAGGCTAAATTAACTGTATTTAATACTGTATATAAAACTCGATTTCGATGTCATCAAACGGCCTCTCATTATCCATACAAGTTTATGATTACTTGCCACATAACGTCGAAGCGTGCTTTCATTTGTGCCTTTTTTTCAATACGAAACGTTTTCACCACAGCAATAAATTATAAAGGAAAGACTAAAAGGTCAATAAATATTACAAAAGTGTGGCTGGCCAACTATCCTCGTGTCAAATTTTATACACGTGGCCAACTATGCAAGGTTTGTAAAATAAAATGTTTGTTACACGTGTAGTGTGGTTTGATGATGTTTTACATGTGTACTAACTGAAATTCACGATCTGTTAGATCTAATTTTAAAATTGTTCTATCATTTTTATAACAAATCATACTAAAAAACTAGCTTCACTATGATTTCATGTGTTATCTATCATTATCAGTTAATTTTGTCGACACCTATATAATTCAGAAGAAACGAGCGTAATGCGCTAAAAGTTTAGGGGCTAAGCGTGTACTTTACAACTCTTTCAGAATGAAAAGACCATTTCAATCTAAAATTTAGCAGGTGTTTTCCCAGAATTGAGCTCATTATTTGAATACCACACATACACCAGCCAGAATAACAAATTAAACTCGACGCAAACAAATAGCTTTGTCACAAAATACTCCTGTTTTGGAGAGCCTAGTATGTTCCGTTTTTATTACTTTTAACTAGATATACCTATATACATTCTGAATTATACTTTAGTGCTTCATTACATTAATTTGTTATTTTATTGTTCAATAAGAAAAAAAACCAGGTCCAGTTTTATTTTAAAATATTTTCACCATTTGATAGAAACTGTGAACTGGCAAGCTAGTATTAGACCTAGAAAAGTTATTTTCATTAAAAAAAATGCCATGCAGAAAACAAAACATTAACTAAGCAACCGCTTTCAGTTTCAGGACTGTCCTTAACTTTCATTAGAAGAAAAAAATAAAGAATTCGGAGCAGAACACCCTGTTTCTCGCAGGGCTGTAGGTAATGGTGAAGGTTATATTCTCACAACTCGTCGGATAGCGGCAGCCATCGCGGAAATATTACGAACATTAGCGTGTGATTTGTAGGCGCGAGTTCTACAGCTGTTTTATCTCATGACTGCTACTTTGACATACTTGTGTGTGTAAACGTACCCACACGCACAATACCTTAGTGTGCGTGAGTTCTCCATAGCAAACCTGTAGTTACACACACACACGGGCGCGTGTCCGTGCGCACAACCACAAGTATGACCGAGCGGCAGTCGTGAGATAAAAATACACACCAGTCTTAGCCTACCGTATGTAGGCTTATATCAGATCTTCCGAGATGCTACACCAGGGAAATGGTCCTTACAACTGTAATTCGAAAGCTTTGTTTCAGTCTTGATTCTTAGCCTCAGCTCAGCTAAATGCTGTGGCTGGAACCCATGAGAATAAGATCTTGCCAGTAAGCAAAATTCTAGTCAATTTGTTACTATTACTATTAGAGAATGTGTATAATTATCTGTGTTTTCGTAATATCCCTACAGCCTTACCGAAAATTCTAATTATCAATTCATCCTACGACAGATACATAAAAATGCTACCTATACCTACTAGAGTCATGACTAGTCCACTGCTGGATATGTGGTCACGCTTGGCAGGCGAGATAAGGGATCGCATTAGCTAAAAGATGTAGCGGTACATCCGCAGGGAACGATGCTGCCCGTCCCCTAAAAACTATAAAAGATAGCAAAAGCCTTGTCACACCCGTGGAAATTTATATACGTATGGGCTGATGTTATTCTGACCCAACACTATACGGGTTTACTGGGCATTTGGATGGATAAAAATAACAAGACTTGACAAAGAACATCTAAAATGTTTCGGCTATAGCAGCTATAAAGCCCCACTTTCTTGCCCTCTTCAACAAATTAAGTACAGTTTTTGTCTGTGTTACGTAAGTCGAGTGTGCGTGAAATTGCTCCACTTGAATTATATCACATGGTTGCGCTTGGAGCTTATCTACAACGTGTAGGCAACTATGTTTTTGATATTGGATAGTATAAGATATTTCGTCTACAATGACCAATAAATATAATGAAATGTGAGCAGTAAAATCATACGTACCTATTTTTCATTCCCGGGAAAACTGTAAAAAAGTAACATTAACTAACAGTTTTTCCTTACCCCTTGACTGCCTGTGTTTAAAGACGTGATTTATATACGACCAAAAACAATTGCTGTTCGGCGTTTGGCAGAGACCAAATCCAATGTAAAGGCGGGGATATTAAATCATGTTTGTGAGACGTGAGCGGATCCACTAACAACATCATCGGCGTTCAGAGAAGAGCAAATGATTGCCTAACGTACGTTCGCACAGCTATTCTTATGAAAATCTGGGGCATGCCGAAGGGTTAAGTGCTTGGACCGAAATTTATGAAGTTTTCTCCTATCTTCTATTTTTTTTTTTTGCAAAGACAGTGCTTTATTGTGTTTAATTTCCAAATTAAGATATTTAAAAACACACTTCTACTGTCTAGCCCGCAAAACATATTAACATTATTTTGTCGTTTGTCGACTTGAATAGAAATACAAATGTAATAAATAGTACACGTTTCACACCAATTTTTTATCATAGTTAATATTGAAATATTCTATTCTCCATTATCTCAAGCTTGAGAGAAATATCAAGAACAGCTTTGACAGGTCATTTTGGACTTTCTCATTTCTGATTCGAACTCAAATTCGCTGTCACTCTTGAGAGCATAATTATTAATACGGGTTGTGAGCATAGTATTAGGCTCGTATTTATAATCAGCTCTCAAGAGTGACAGCGAGTTTGAGTTCGTATCGGAAACGTCATTCCAATACAAAATGACCTGTCAAATCCGCACTCAATGGCACGCAGATGGATTTATAAATACGAGCCTTAGTGTATCGTCTTCAAATTAAGTGGAAGATTCGAAATTTCGTCTTTATTTTCGTTTTATATAACGTAAAGTTTTAGTCGCTTAACTTCAGTATTACTGTCATACCACCTGCGCCATATTTAAGCCCACATTTAATATCCTTAATTAAACTTGAGTAATAAACGCAAGACTTGTTGAAATTAATATCCGGGTACTTGTTAGATAGCTAGATATACCTACCTATCTACTTAATACCTAGTACCTATATATAATACAGTGATTTACTGCCTATTTTAATAGGTAAAGAATAAAGCCAATGGTGTCGATAAAAAAATCACACAGAACTTAAATAAAACCATACCTGTCATTTTCTATCATGATTGAACAGAAAAGAACAGCACTATAGACGAACTAATTTGAATCCTGTCAGTTACAACTCGATCAGAAATTTTAAATGATTTTGGTCGATACCCTACACAATACAACTTATTATCCATAATATATTCTTGTCTTTCTGTAGTGATGTCCCTTTCTGTTCTCTCTTGACATTAGTTAGATCATTATATAGAATCGGCCAATGTTTTACCTTTATCAGAATTTTCTCTGTTTAAATTTACTCTGTAGTCTATTATTGATTTTTGAATTGGTGTCAATCAGTTTGTCTCCCGGCTGGTTTAATTAAAAAGCCCAGTGACGTAGCAGACTGTGGCATTTTGTAGCACTCTTCAAAAGTGCCGCCTTAATTAAGACCTCTTCTGAACAAAGTAGGTACTGTGTGGATAAGTGTCTGGGCGTATCGGAGGCGTACCTTAGTAACTTATTTTATCACTGAAAGAACAGTCGCAGTGTTTTGTACACTGCTGGAGTGGTCGAATGGTCGTGGGATCGATTCCCATGGGATGACATACAAAGTAACAAGATAAGATTTTTCTGTCAGTTTGGTAGGGATACTCGTACCTAACAAACAATTTGAATCATTGACCATTTGACAAGACGATTCCCTGTTTCGGAAGGGAAGGGAAACACAAATGGTGTCAGCGGCCGGAGTCAATTTGTATGGGAGGGCCAATTTTTTTTTTTCATATTTCGACCTATGTTCCTTGGGAAAAGTTGTTCAGTTTGATGATAGAAATCCACCCTTAAAATATTTGTACTTAATTAAAAAGACCTTATATTACAAAACTATATCAAATATCTCTCAACGAATTCAAACAATAGAAGACTTTAATCGAAACGTTAGTGTATGCGTATCTTACTGTTAGACTTTCCATTTTACAGTATAGAATCTGGACCTACTACATGGAGGCTGTTTCATCAGATATTCCTTGCAAACGAGCCGTTGGTAAAATATGCAGAGAGTCTGTGGCGAGCCTAGTTTATGTACAGAATGTTGCCGCACACTCAACGCAGATTATAATCGGACAACGATCGGACTGACTATCTCAAACGTTTTGTTATTCAGATTGGTTCTATGCAATGAATTATTATTATTCTTGGTGTGTGGACTAAACAATAATATTTTACAGTTAGTATTTAGAATCTCTACTTATCTAACTACAAGGCGGCTGGTTCATCAGGTATTCCTTGCAAACGAGCCGTTGGTAGAATATGCAGAGAGTCTTTGGTGAGCCTAGTTTATGTACAAAATGTGGCCGCACACTCAACGCAGATTACGATCGGACTATCTCAAAAGCAAAAAATATAGATTTAAATTTACAAGATGTTTGAAAATAACCTGTGTTAATAAGTAATAAAACTGGAAAAGAACACAATTCTTGTAAAGGTCGACTGAAGACAATGACAAAATAAATTTTCTTATTTTACGTAAAATATCCTTTACGAGCCCTTTTCGGAAATTTAATATTTATTGTTTTCTGAAATTCTTTTCCCCTTACCCAATTCAATTGTTTTAAAAACAATAATGAATGTTCTTTTATGAATACTAAACAGATGTTCAGAGATCTGTCCAAATTGTTGACCAATTTTATTTTATAGCAAAAAAATATATAGGTCAAAATTTATTTGCCTAAATTTTGGGTTATATTGCCATTATTGGCAATCAGAAATCTTGCCACAAAGGTAAGGTAATCGACGTATTTTACTCCAACAAACACTTCCTTCAACCTGTCTCTCTAATCATCAACAACAATGCTTATTTCCCAGGGGATTCGTTTAATTTGGCGAACATCAAATTTCACCTTCCTGTCCAATTTAATAATAATTTCTATCTAATTTCACGGAAACAAAAGTTGTTTGACGCTCGAAATAAATAATATAATTAGGAGTAAAGTTACAAATTTAATCGTAAAATAATAATTAAGTACCTAAATAAGGTACAATAGATAATAGATCCAATTTATATTATAAAGTCCGCTATCTAGCTAGCTAGCTACTCAGTGTTATAAATAATTTATTTGATCTGATTTGACATGATTTTTTTTACAAAATTCTAAGAAAAAAAAGAAAAAGTATGACAGGAATGGGGTTAAAAACTGAGAACTAAATGGCGCCACTGTTGAGTGTTCCATTTTCCTGTAATTGGTCAGTAATCTGTCAATATCAGTCAGTTTTGTGTCTTCTCATTGGTCTCTTTTGGAACACTCAACAGTGGCGCCATCTGCAATTAGCTTTGCGTTTTTATCCCCATTTTGCGTTGCGGCGGGTAGGGACTTCAATTATGGCGATGCAGCAATGGCAAAACTAATTCAAACATAAGAGGTGTTAGTACCTAAATATAGGTATATTATATGAGTGTCTCCAGTGATAATAAGATTGTTTCCGGTGTGTGAACCCGTTATCTGCTCGAATTGACTGTCACTTTCCGTAGCGATCATGCGTCATTGCGTAGCGGAATGGGGAATAGATATATTATGTTTGTTGTTTTTAAATATAATTTTATTAACATTAAACATACCAATCCACCCTACATGTGATTTTCCATTAAAATTGACTTCAGTTATATTTTATTTTTCAATGAAACTCAAAAATCTTAGGCGTATTTATAATTAGCTCTCAAGAGTGACAACGAGTTTGAGTTCGTATCAGAAATGTCATTTCAGTACAAAACGGTCTGTCAAATCCATACATAATATCGCTCTTACTCTGCGAGTTAATTTATTTCTTTGAAACAACTCCTTCCAATCTGCGATTAAAAAATGTACAGTAAGTTTTTTTTGCTCAAATATGTAGTATTACTTTATTTAATTGCAAAAAAATCAACATTTATATTCTAGTGAAATACTTACTAAGTGGTTGCTAGTCTTGTAGTAAGACACTGAAGCACTTGATTAAGAAGTAAGGGGTTCCATTCGGTAGCTTTTCAGGTTAGGACTCGTATTATTTTACGCGTGAAATAAAAACCAGTCAATTAAAATTATTTCAAGTATCAATATATCCAGAACATTCATTTTCCGTTAAAGGTTAATAAATTCTGTCTTCACTGAGTGCTTACCACCAGTTTCAATGCTTTGTGTATTCATTTCTCTCTCAGTATTGACAAACATTTATAATAATAAATGTTGTTCCATTTATCATTTCCGCAAAATTAAATTGCATTAAAAGGAAAGGCAGAAGCACTTCATTGTTCTAGTGTTTATGCTTTTATACAGCTTCAACAGTATTTGATATCTATGAATTTACCTTGTTATGAAAATTAAATTCAAATATTCATAGTTTTTGTGTTTGGATAACTTAAATTGAATTTGAGTATCAGTAGCTCCGTATAGTTTTTCTTTTCTCTATAAATTTATTTGTGAGATAATATTTAACTTATAGGTAATGTAGTAAGCTTAGCAGGCGGATTGGCAAGCGAGGAACAAGCAGGGAAAGTTTATGCCGATTTCTTTGCATTGTATGTAGTATTACACAGGAAAATTATATTATTTCAATGATGAAAAAATATAAAAAAAAAACTTACATAAAAAAAAAATATGTAAGCATTAACGTTGACGATAATTCGTGCACTTGCGTATTTTTTTATGTTTTCCTTATTTAGAAAGTTGACTGTGTCGATATAGTTTTTTTATCTAACGTTCTCTCTCCTACAATCCAAACCTGCCAGTAGCAGCACGAGCAGCAATATTAAGCAGTATTTCAATTTCCACCATTTGGGTCCTTTGTGATTAGCCACATCTCTCCGAATATACCTTCAGATCCCTTCACGACTTTATTCCACTATAATTTAGTCGAGTCGTCCGTAAATATTTGCTTATGGTATGTGCATTATATATCACAAAAAGCGTGCTTATAGTATTAAAAACCATTCATTGCTGCAATCGTTTGACGTGTTTGTTAGATGTTTAAGCGTGAAGCAGCAATGTACAGTAATGTTGACCAAGAGTGAAGTAAAGGCCATACAACACGGACCCATCTGGCTCCCCTTCCATTTACAGGAATTAATATTCGTAATACTAACACACATTTTACCGACAAAAGGTTGCCTTTTATAGCTAAAAGTTTAATATCGCTCGGTAAATATTAGCTGGGAGAAAATTAGGTGCTGTTTATAATAAACAGTTTATTTAAAAAAATGTTTTAAAACCCCTTTTTTATGTTTATAAATGTAAGTGTAGATATAAGTAATATAAGATTGAAACTTAAGTTCAACGCGTGATTGTATCTGTGTCATATCACAGACTATTTATAAGCGCAGCGGGTCATATCAAAGATGATGTATGAAGTATATAGGTACTATGGCATGGAGGTTAATAATATTATAGTTGGCAAACTATCTACCTTACCAGAAATAGGCTTAAATTATATCTTCGATAGGTACACGTGTATTGGGGTTTAATCATTTTTAACTCACGAACAATTAAAATTTTGGTAATGATCTTTGACTTATACTGAACTTAAGTTGACTGTACTTTTGCATCATTTTTATTATATAAACGATGTTTTCTTTTATGTATTGAGTTTTTAATATTAATTAAGTGACTGTTTTGTCCAATTTTTTCACTATATGCCTCAAAAATATATATACTTGTTATTTACAAAGTTAATTTTAGGCCGACAGTTGTCAGTAAAAAAGAAACGAACGAAAATACATTTACGTTCATATTATTAGATTGCCCTCATTTGATTTCCTGCGCAACCTTTGTCCAAACCAAAAAAACAATACAAAACAATATTGAATTCCATAAAGAGGTCCTTTCTATTGTTCTTTTGAGTTTTTGAAGCATTCACAAACTGCCTAATGACGTAATGACCTCTCTTTGTTTATAAAGGCCTCGCTGGCTAAGGTCCATTCTGCACTTTTACGAAAAAAAAAAATAGCGACTTAAATCCTTGAAACTATTATTTTGGCTAAGGTCCATTCTGCACTTTTATAAAACAATATTTAAAATTAGCGACCAAAACGCATGAAACTATAATTTTACAGACGTCGCATCACTTTCCGGTGATGAAATGACCCTTAGTCCAGTGGGTTTCAATTTTATATTTTAGCTGAAATTTATACAACAGATGATCATATTTTGTGATTAGAACTAGGTACTCACGGTTAAATGATAGGTAGGTAGGTAGGTACTCTCATGATTCTGACGGTAAAGGTCTGTTCTTATTTACCTGTAACAAAATAATTGGTCAAATCATATTTTAAAACCATCAATTTCCTAAAAAGAAATTCAATTGTTATTCAAGTAGCGGTAAATAAATAAATTTAATACAAAATATAATACATTACAATAGGTATAAATTAATGGCATAGTTTACCAAAGGGGCCCAAAGTTCTAAGTTATTATAACGAAGTTATGCTGGGAACTTAATTTTAATCTTGTTGAATACAAAACGTCCCTCCGGGCGGGGTCAGTCTGCGAAGTTAGAGGGTTTATACCGTACACTAGTGCCACTCAGTGAAAGAAAAAAATATTGTAATTTTAATATGTACCTACCTACTTAAGTTAAGTATTGCATAAAATGTAATCATAATGAGTGACCATAAAGAATAGCGATCTAAACACAAACCCGAAACACTGTTTTTATGAACAAAACTAAAATTTTCCGCAGCTAGTTTGTTGTCGGCTGTTTCAATAGACATTTAGATTACAAACAAAAGTATTATTGGTAATGACGAATTCATTATATTTTATGTGCTTGCCTGACTTGGACCACTACTGTTTTTCGTAGATGTAAGAAAATTCCAGTGCCTATAAGAGTTTAGAGCCTAGACTAACTAAACTAGAGTCAAAAACTGACCCATCACAAAAAACCTGACGAGTAATAAATAATATATATCAGAGTGGCGATAGTCTGCAACATAAACCCTTTTAATTAGAATCAAGAAAATATCGTCCAATTTACAATTATATCCATTTGGAAAGGCCAGCCGAGGCTAAAATTCGGCCTTACAGCGCAGAATATTAAGCTTACAGACGAAGTAACCATTTTACTCATTTTAATGCTAATAAAACTACGTAATGTTTTTTATTCTCTAGAAAATCGAAAAAGAAGTCATTAGTGAGATGTGGCTGGCATTTTCGTTAGTAGGCTAACATATTTTTTTTGTGATGTCTGACTATCAGATGACAAAGGCAATAGGTAGATCCATGAAATAAAATTATTTTAGAAATCTGTTTGTAGTTTCGAGAAATCTATTTTCTCGTCTAGGTACTCGTCTAGGTTTCTTTCTCTTGACGAAGAGCTCTGGATCTAGACTAATCAGTATTGAGTGGGCAATAAAAACTCTATCTAAGACTGATAGAATTAATTTATTAAGAGTGATTATTCAGGACGCTACACCCACTTGAAATATAGGTAGGTATTATTGCCCGGTTTAAGAAAAAACATCAAATAAATTATTATTTATTAAGAAATAGGATTAACTATAAAATTCCATTCTCTAACTAAACCTTTTCAATAAGTCATGTTTTAAATCAAATAAAATTTATAACGGTCAAGGGAATATATTATCGTTAAATTACAGATAACGTTTATTTATTATATATTTTTTTTTAATTTTAAAGTGACAGGTCCAAGTTAGAGTACACCTATATTCACATTTTTGCGATATTGATCTCGTTCATTATTTATATACTCTGCATCTGAGAATTTGATCACAATTAAATTGTTACAAACTTGACTTTCTGCCCCTATTCCAAAGATCTTGTCTGTTCAACATGAATATAAGATAGTCAGCGAGAACGAAATCAGCTGATTCATCTGTTTGCTTCTTCGTGTCGGCGTCTCGTGATGTTTGAGAGTCAGTTTATGGAGTCATTTACATACTGTTTGCGTAGTCAACGAACCTAGTTAAGATTCGGCGAAATAAGCTGAATATTTTAATGTTTCTTTATATCTGGTAAAATTTGTACTTTTATTCTTATTGTTAACTTATTTCAAGATTAGTACGTCTACAAATTTAATTTTACAGTGCGACCAACTTATCTGTTCCGGTAGCGATATTTGGAACAAAAATTTAGCTGTGGTTACACTGACAGGAATGAAGCGATGACAGCTATAGTGGCGACCCTCTCATCTGAACAGAGAACAAATATCTGGGTCGCACTGGTAAGGTTAAATGTAAACAACTACCAAGCATAATAGAGTAAATGTCCCTGCAATAATGTCTGCATAACGTTGGTTATGATAATTTAATGCAATGTGTTCTAAGTATTCTACAGCTTGTATTTAAGTATGAAGCAATCTGAAGATTGAGAGCAATATTAAGTATGGATTTGACAGGCCATTTAGTACTGAAATGGCATTTCTGATACGAACTCAAACTCACTGTCAGTCTCAAGAGCCTGATTAAAAATACGGGCCTAAGTCCTTAGAAAATCGCTGGTTAAGTATTTGAAGAAAATTTTAATGAAATTTCCGTTTGTGTAATTACAACACTCGGTACACAAAGAGTTGTTTTCCAACTTGTTAAAATACTGGCTTAATGCTATCAAAGTGGTGCTTTACTCTACTTCATCTTTCTCGATTACATTCTAGAAAAAGCGTACAAATATTGGTTTTCTACCTGTGGAAGGTGTTTAAGGGCATATCCTCACCAGTGCACAAGATTTCATAAGAACTAGAATTCTAAAATAAAATAAGCTAGTTTCTTACTAGGTATTGGTACATTAAGTGTTTATACTATTTTACTACAACTACCATAACAGTAACTTAGGCTTGTATTTATGAAGCAATCTCAAGATTCAGTGCAATATTTAGTACGGATGTGACAGGCCTTTTTACACTGAAATGACATTTTTGATACGAACTCAAACTCGCTGTCAATCTCAAGAATAGCTTTTAATTTACCTTAACCAAATTTTTGGACACTCTTCAGAAGGGATGAGTTGGTACTATTTTAATCTACACGATAGTGTCAAGAAAGTTAAATCGCACGAGTGGCGACACCTCCCGAGAAATATTCTAGAATTTACCTGGGTGTTCCAGGTTTGTCGAGAGCGTCTTAAATACGTTAATGTAATGAAAACTCCAGGCTTCCATTTTCAGTTGCTAACTCCATTACGAAGTTCCTTAAGATATGCTGCTGTTTTCTCTTTACTTATCTGCCCTCTTTTATAATGTCCTTACATTTCGAGCCGCGGTGTCACTCGCGATAAGTGTTCCAGTGGAAATGGAATTTTCAACAGTAAAAAGTATTTTTGAATGCAAGTGAATGTATCTTTCGATTTATTTAAAAGAATCAGTATCTTTGTGTTTGCCTTAATATTAGTTACCTAAACAAATATACTGATACACTCAAAACATTCCTTATTAAGGAGTGAATCATTAGTTTATTTTTTCAATTTTCATACATAGCTCCTGTATAAAACCATTTTATATTCAATTTAAATATTACGCCAAATTTTTGGCTCCGGCACAATAATTACTTATTTTATGCACTTGTAGTAAAATCTACTATTGTTAAACAACAGTTCGGTTTGTGTAAGTGTAAAATAAAGCACAGTGCAACATGGTCCGGCTCGATGTAACCGATAAGCCTTGAGATTCTCCCAGGGAATATCGTATCCACTTAGCGTCAGCGTCTATTAGATATGAGAGTCTGGAGTCCTGCTCTCCTAGTGTCAGATGTACGAAAGTACTAGATTCATTTTTGTAACAAAGTCATAAAGAATTTTCTAATCTCATGAGTAATTTAGATCGTTTACGAAACAACAAAATAAAGATGGAATACGAGTAATAAAAAAAAAACATATCTCTCAAAAGTTTAAATTTAGGCTATTACAATATTTTTTTTGGCAGCTTGGTCGTTGTTTCAGTTTTCATTAGGTATAAAATATTAACCTCCACTTTCTATGTAATCGACGAGCAAAAGAAAGATTTTGATTTATACAGGGTGAAATAATTTTAATAAGTAGAACGCCATTCATAGATTATTGAAAATTGAACCATCGACTCCAACCTGCTAAATAAAAAAAATACACTTCCCCACAATGATCATGGTTACAAAGATTTCTATTACATTGGTTTAAAAAACAATAATACTTAGGTTGGTGCTAAAAAAAACATTATTTTGAGAGATGCACCTGATACCCATAACACTCGGAAGTTTATTTCCTTGTGTGTCGTAAATAGAGAGATAGATCGTAAAGATAAAGTGTTGAATTTTATCGATATTGATCGAGTAGTCTAGTAAATTGAAGGACCTATTAACTACCCTCAACATGTGACGAGGTCATAAAAGGGCAAATTGCTTCCAGTTAGTGGATATTAAATCATAATGGCATTATAAAACAATAAATGGGCAGAAAAGTACAGAAGTGTACCATATTTTGTATTCTACCCAGCATCCTAGTTATACCTATTTGCCTGCTGCAAAGGATACCAGGTTGGACTTGTTTATGTGCCTTGGTGTTTTTTTTTTGTAATAACGGATACAAGGAATCCGTGCCAAAGGATAACTGATTTGACAGCAGTCAATTTTCGGCAATTATGAACGATACTATGAATACTACTTCAACACATCGATTTTAAATGTAACATGTCACCCTACGCACATAACAAGAAGTGTAACACAAAAAAAATTATTAGTCCCTTCTTTCAAAAATCTGTATGGTAAACGAACGACTAATTATATTGTACCTACTCTTATTAATAAATTACCTTCTGATGTAAAAGCCGGTATTACTTATAAAAATATTAAATATAAACTGAAAAAACATTTTATACATCTTTTACATACAAAATAATAATAGAAATATATATATATATATATAGATATTAAAAATAGTATATTTATAATATTCACAAAAAAAGCACACCCTGTATCACCTTTTGCACGGCCGCACACTACAACGTTCTCTTTGTTCCGCACTTGTTTACTACTAGCTGCTGACCGGCCAAAGCTGTGGGGCCCATCAAAAGAATGCGTCATCGCGCCTGCTACTAGTCTTACTCCCGCCAATTTATATGTACCAATTGATGACGCGATTGTTTGGTATGTGCCCCACTGCTTTGGTTGGTCAACTTTTGGTTATTTCTCTTACCTTTTAATTATATTTTATTTTGATTGTGACGAGTAGTGGTTACACATAAACCCTCAGGGAGTTTTTGTAGCCACTTTCGCTTTTTTTTAATGTATGTTTCGTTTTTTTTTCTAATAAATAATAAATAAATAATAAATAATAAAAGAAATATTAGATTTAATCCGAAAAGCATCTTACAAAATGCTGTGTGTGGTACACGGAATATAGTGAAAAAAATTGTGTTTTAGATAGAAGCAAAAACTTCTGCAATTTATGATAATGACGCAAAAGAATATTAATTGAATTCTCGTGTTTAATTGAAATTGAAAACATAATTAATGGACTGAGGAAAAATTAATTGATTTTAACTTTTTATTTCATTTGGTGTGAAAATTGTTATAAAGGAGTTCATTCCATCCATTGTTTCAAACTTTTGAATGAAGTATAATCCAAAATTAGAAATATCAAAGGAATATCCTTCGCGTCTGCGTTATTTTAAACGCGCCTTATTTCATTGAAAGCAATAAAATTGATCTTGGAAATAAGAACTTGTTGTACTTTATATTTTGACTGTGTTAAACATTACATTAAAAGTGTATGCTATCACACGAACAGTAATAAATTTACTATTTTCTTTACAGGACGAATAACGTCCAAAAAGTCCTTATTTATTACACACAACAATATTACACACTTTTCCTGTTACAAGAATATTCAAAGCCCAGCAGGGATATTCTGAAAGGCCGACATAGGCTAAATGGGCCATAAGTCAACGATAGTGACGGGGTGTCCCACAGCGCACACACCACAACCACCAACAAGTCAATCTTAGCCATTCTAGCTTTTATGTACATTGAAATAAGAACTAAATGTAACCAAGTTTAATTTGCTTTCGACTGTTGCTCTGCCTAATGCCTCCAACAAAGATATAATCACTGTATAGCCGTACAGAATAAGCAAACTTTTATTTGTTTTTGTCTTAGGCTCGTATTTATAAAGCGATCTCAAGATTGAGCGCAATATTAAGTATGGATTTGACAGGCTGTTTTGTACTGAAATGACATTTCTGATACGAACACAAACTCGCTGTCACTCTTGAGAGCTGATTATAAATACGGGCCTTTGTCGAGTAATCATGTTCTTTTACAGAGGTCATGGGCTTCCCCTACGGGGTACGACTATAACTTTTTCGGTTATTTTTAGTTTGTAGACAATATTGTTGATAGATTACACAATTTCCCGATGGTTTTTTATTTTTACCCTACTGTCTTTTTCAATATTGTGTGGTCGTAGAATTTTGCTACGGCGTAGCCTACATTTTCGTAGCTAAGATAATCGTCTGTTCATAGGAAATGAAAATATTTTCACAATATATTAATCCGCAACATGCTGCGTCGAACATGCTTTGATAGATTATATTGTTACTGAGTTGATTTAGTGAGTACAACCTGAGCCGACTGACGTGTGGACAGAGAGAAATGATCGCAGAATTATTTTGTCGCGGCCAAATCCGCCGCCAATGCCACTTCTCATCCTATGTTTTTCTTTTTTATCCATATCATGACGTCATGTGGTTTAAAAAGCTCTTTTGGGTAGTAGAAAAAAAAAATTATGTAATTATGCAAAAATAAATGTTAAAATAGTTAGAAAAGTATATATTTTATTTTTAGTGAATTGTAGCTTTGCAGTTTCATCCGCGGCTAAATGAGTTTTCCCGTGGGAATGTAATATAATCCCTAAGAACCCTTATAATCTTGTCAAGTATGTCTTCCCGTCCTTCTTCATTCCCATAACTCAGTTTATGGTCAATTTTAATTTATTTATATGAATTTGTTTTACTGTTAATAATTGTTATACTGTGGTCAGTCGAACACAGTGTATAACAATGCCTGAAAGTAAACGTGCGGACAGAGAGGAATGATCTTGCCCTTTCGCCTGTCTCGACAAAATCCGCCTGGTGTCAGCGTCATTCCTCACCTCAGACCTTGGGTCGCTGTTTAGGGCAAAAATTTATACAGCGAGATTTTTTATTCACCTTTTATTATGGGCTTGTTTAGACCATGACACTAAACAACTTTATCTATACGGGCGTAAGGTACAGCGTACCGAAAACTGATAGGGGTTGCTCTGTCAATGAACTGAACAACTTTCACCAGGTTATTCATTCAGCAAATGTTTTATTTTTATTTTCTACAAATTGTCTGATCAAGGTGGTCGGTGGTCATCTAATAAGGGAAAGTCAAATTTGATACTTTTCATAAGAAAGGAGATTTTTATTAGATTAATTAATTATTTTAGAAAGAAATAGCGAATCGAAGACATCAGCAACTTAAAAATCCAAACGCATAATCCTAACCACATTTGCACAAATCTAGCTTACCGCAAGACTTTTTCGTCTAGACCGAAATCAAATTAGGCTCGTATTCAGCGGATCACGTCATCAGAATAAGAGAATAGTAGTCGGAATAATTTGAGGGCTCATCGCGACCTTATTATAAGCTTCGCAGTTCGCAGTTGCCGTAGGTGCCGTGGCGGGCTACTGTAAGCCGAAGGTAGGTCGGCGCTTGGCCTATATTCCCTCCTTATCCAACCCCGGGATAGTTCATATTCCTATCCTTCGCTCACGTGACGTCACAACGCAACCCCTCGCGGTGGGTGTGTGTGCGTGTGTGCCCGTGATTATAAGACACGACAGTTCAATCAGATTTATTTTCGCTATCTGCGTGCGAGTGGAGTTATTTTATTTATGTAATGGCTAATGTAATGTGTTATGTGTGCCCGAATTATACAGGATGTTTTGAAACGCCTCGTATAATATGAATGGTTGGTGTATTTTAGGTATAGTATGCACTAAACGGCTATGCTTCAGCATTTCATATATTTATGAAAGGGCCGTAGTAAAGTTTGTATGTACAGAAATAATACATTAATTTAATCTGACGCGGGTTTGTAACTATTATTAAAAGAAGAAGATAATCCGTTTTATAGCATCCTGTTTAATGGATTAATTTAACGGAACTGGATCATAAAATTTTATGGTAAATTGATAAAATTAAGCAAGCAGTAAAGCTTTTAAATTTTATTAATTTTAAAACAGAAGGGGATGGTTGTACTGGTGATACCTACTGAATTTTTGATCCTATTTATTTTAAAAAGCATAACTTTGATTCAAAGTCATTTTAAAAATTTGAAGCAAGTATGAAAAGGGGTAGTCTTTGCGTTAATTTGTCAATTAATATAATTTATGGCAAAGATCTATGAAAGAGAGTGATCTCGATGGATAAAAAGAGACAAAGTATTTAAGAACAGTAATAAAGAAAAAAGGGTCAGTCGGATTTTTTTGAAATTTAACTGCCCGTATATAATATACTTACTTAGCTCAGTAGTTACTATTTAAAATCATCGTGAATTACCGTTATAGTTTTTATTGCAACTACATTTTCCATATATTATTCAAATTGTTTATGTTTTGATTTCAGAGTTATTATTGTAATTAAAATTTTCTAAATTGCTACAATTTATATATTCTACGTATACATTAGATTTTCTACTCGACAAACATAGCTGTCAGGGCGATGAGCGGTGACGTCATTAATATTGCCGCGTGAAGTCACGCACCGAAACAACATTTCCTTCCGTACATAATTACAATGGACTTGATTTTAACAGACACTTAAAAATGTTCTCTTCCGGGGTTTTATTAATGATAAGATAAATTAGTAAAAGCCTGAGACTTTAAAAAAGAAGAACGATTATATCAAAAAGACCATCTTGGGACAAAATCTTAGATTGTAGGTACGAGCTCTTCTTTTCTCATTTCCTTAAAAAGTTAGTAAAATCGACGCTTCCCGTAGGTATATATCAACAGTTTAGGCAGTTATTTAAAGGTCATTTATTAAAAATTAAAAATTTTTTTGCCTACAACTTGTATGGGATGACTTGTATCATCATTAGCGGACGCAACGCAATAGATAAAATCCGTTAAAATTGATTATGGTACAGTCAACAACGCCTTTAGGGTAACAGGGCCGCTCCAAATTATGCCTTTTCATGAAATTTCGTATAGTTATTAAACTGTACATGTATGTAAAATTTTATCTAAATATGTTATTAAACACATGAGAAAACTCCATTTCTTTGGAGCAGCTCTGTTACCCTAAAGGCGTTGTTGACTGTACCTAAATATGGTACCTTTGCCCTCCTACGCCTAAATCTGAATACCCTCATTACCAGTAAATAAAGAATACCTAACCGTATCTAATACATTATTAATCCAACTCAGAACTAGAACAACACATGCCTTTATATAAACTTGTGTACTTTAGGCTTCGAACACAATGGAGTGTTATTAGATACATTAGCTTATTACATTACCATCGCAACACAACAGATGTGATGTGTGTCGGCAGCCTTATATAACGTAGGCTTCATGTTTCATATACAGGGTGTTAATTTAGTTGCCTGGTATAGTAAGTCCCCTAAGTTGCACGACATTTTAAAGATAAAGGAATATACTAAAAATATTTACAAATGCATCCTACTAATCCTACTAATATTATATTTAAATGCGAAAGTTTGGATATTTTGATGTTTGTTACTCAATCACGCTTCAACCACAAATAGATTTTTGGAATGTTTCTGTACTTAAGTTTTATAGGTCAACTAGCTGGTGCCCGCGACTTCGTTCGCATTGAAGTATACGAAAGTAATAAATAGTTTTTAAATCACAGAATTTCTCTATCTTGCCCGCTGTAGCTAAAACAAACAATTGCTCAACGCTACGTGAACATGCAACATACAACTGGCCGAAGCAAAAGCATTTGGATCTTTGATCCACCCCAGCAGCCTTAAGAGTTTGACCTTGGGATTTGTTGATGGTCATTGCTAAGCAGAGGCTTTTAGGAAACTGTGTGCGCTTAAATTAGAACGGGAAATTGTTGGAAATGAGTGGAATTCTTAGTATAAAAACAGTTTTGCCCGTTCTACATCCAGTGAGAATCTAAGCATTCTTTACTGATTTTTGTGAGATTTTGTCGTTTTCGAGGCATTGCTACTTACAATAAAGTAACTTACCTACTTTAAAAACAACAACAAAGCAACAAATAACCAAACCGCAAAGAATAACCCGAAAAAAAAATCTATCAATATCGGTTAAAAAACAATCGAAATTCAATTTCCTGTCTACCCCCTAAGTCATTTCTTGATTATTTATATCCTTGTTTACTGTCCAGATAAAACTCTGTCAGATGAAAAAAGTCCCATCAAAATCAGTCCAGTAGTTTCTGAGATTTAATTTCCTGCCTACCCCCTAAGTCATGTCGCGTGATTATTTATATCCTTGTTTACTGTCCAGGTAAAACTCAGTCAGATAAAAAAAGTCCCATCAAAATCAGTCCAGTATTTTCTGAGATTTAATTTCCTGCCTACCCCCTAAGTCATGTCGCGTGATTATTTATATCCTTGTTTACTGTCCAAGAAAAACTCAGTTAAATGAAAAAAGTTCCATCAAAATCCGTCCAGTAGTTTCTGAGATTCAATTGCCTGCCTACCCCCTAAGTCGATCGGCGTGATTATTTATATCCTAGTTGGCGTGATTATTTATATCCTTTTATATCAATTTTTTAACTTTTTTAGGGGACGACCGCGAGCTGATATTGTTCTTAAGTACTTTTGGCGAAAACACATCGATACCGCGTTTTAAAATCGTACAGCGACATCTATCGGGCTTTCGGAACAATAAGGTCATTCTTCCTCTCATAATGTACCTACATTGCAGGGTAAATCGCCTGATTGACCGAAAAGAAAGAATATCCCGTGCTTCGGAGGGCACGTTGAGTTGAGGCGTCGGTGCCGGTCACCGTCTGGCCCTGATTGATGAATAAATAAAGTCTCATCAAAATTGGTGCAAGTTACCTATAAAGTAGGTTTGGATTGGAATGAAAATCGACGATAACTTTTTTTCTACTTAACCGATTTCGATGAAACAAAGTCTATACACTGCTCTGAGATATGCCAAATCAATAGATGAAAACTGCATGAAAATCCATCAAGTGGTTACGAAGATGTGCCCGGACAAACGGACAGACAGACAGAAAGACAGACAGAAAGACAGACAGAAAGACAGACAAAAAATTCTAAAAAAATAAATTCGTGTACTGTTGGTCTTCTTGTATCACCCTGACTTCATTTTAGTCAATTTCCTTCATTGTACAGACAAACCGGGTCCTACTGTTTTATTATATGTATAGATGTTTACTGTGACAGCAAACTACGGGTCTTCATAGGGGTCATTTTTTAATAATATTGAATGTTTTTTTTTTATTAAACACCATCTGAGCTATGAAACGCACTTGAATTACACCCTGTATAAAACATGAATGTATTTGTAAAGAGTACATCAGTGTTCCAACCAACTTAGTAAAATTTTAATGTCTGTATGTGGTAGGCGGTGAGATAACAAACTTTTGGATAAATAAATAAGGTATAGGTAATAAAAACTTCCAGTCAGAACATTTGAATAATATATAAAATAAGGTAGATACGGTATATATCAATTTATGTAGAGTATGGTAGTGTTTTTCATTTTCATTTCAATCTATGTTCCTTGAGGAAACCTTTTGTTATCAAAAGTGACCTATACTTTGACTTGGTGATAGCCTACGAATGATATTGTAGCCACAGCTTATAACTATAGTTCAAACTGTTAGGACTTGTAATATTTTGTACGTTATAGTTAGTTGGTGAGAGATGCTACTTTTCATTACTACCCAAGCGCTTTTCATTATTCTCTCTCAATTTCTTTAAATAAGAATGAACTGGCTCGCTTCATTTCTGTCTATGTCAATACAGTCAAGAGTGATATTAGTGAGATCTTTGCCTGGCATCTTCGCTTCGTATCTAAATAAAATGCTAGCGTGTTAGCTTAGATTCCTAGTTACCTATTTACAATTCCTGCTCCAAATATTAACATTACACAAACATGACATGTGGGATAAAAGCGAGGTGTTTCGCAGCTTTTGTGTCGTACGTACAGCACGACAAGGATATAAATGAACCTATCGAGCACATTGGAAATGAACCTACGGAATTCCAAAAAAATTTGACGCTGAGCAAAAAGGTAAGGCTACACTACTGATTTGAGAAGTCGCTACGCTAGCTCCCTTAACACTTTTTAACCCTAACCCGATTGTATTTGTTTTAGGCTGAAATAATTGTAGCTGACTAAATTGGTCAGAAATTTTTACTTTCCCTATTTCGGCCATAACTTTTTTAGTTTTTGAGTTTCTTGAATAACTCCTTTTGCACCTTACAGCTCACGTGAATATGCGTCTTTTGAGACTTTCATGTCTTCTCAAATCTCTAAGTTACAAGAGGATCGCACTTTTTCGGAAATCGGAGCCTACACTGAGCGAACGAAAAGACAATATGTCCAATGTCAAATTAAAAGGAACACCAACGCCATTTTTGATAATTCGTAATAGGTACAATGCAGCGCCCCCCACACACGTTCATTTTATGCATTGTCGTACGTACGTACAGGCTGCTTTGTATTCGGCGTGCATTCGCCAACAAAAAACACTAGCTGGATTTTAGATAGAAGATTCCCACGTATAGAACTAGTACTGAGTGGAATATCGACCCATCGTCGAGCGAGGCGAAATAGTTTGGCGAAATTTTACGACTGTGCGGTGCGGGCTGGGTTCAAATCTGGTTCAACCGCATTTAAAAAAAAAACAGGTACCTAAATTTAAATGTATAATAAATACCTTCTTTTTCTGGACTAGAATATCTAGTACATAATATTATGACAGTGGATGAGGGTCAACTCACACCGTGACGCGACGCGGTGCTAGAAATTTTCAAGTTCTGTCACTTGTATCTTTTGCATCTTGAGCTCTAGCTCTTGAGATTGAGACTGAGTGAGAGCGAGTTTGAATTTGTATCAGAAATTTAATTTCAGTCCAAAACGGACTGTCTTTGATATGCTGATGTGTGTAGTATACAGCTTAATTAATTAAGTATTTCAAAACATTTTGTAAACCGCGTTTTCTGAAGTAAATAACAGTATAATTTTCCATGAAAACCTTCAGGTTATTCGACCTTCACCTCTACGTTGTATCAAATATTCACGATTTGGACCGCCGAGCCTCCAGTAGGTACCTAATTTGCCTTTAGTTGTTTGTAGTGACAACCCTAATTGGTCGTAAAGTGTCTATTATTTTGTTGGAACTTTAATAAACATTTTCAAGTTAGCCACATTTAGCATAAGTAGGTACTAATTAACTACTTTTAATAAAAAAATATGTGTGTTTTAGTTCTTTTCGTAGTAATTTAGTGTAACTATTTTTAAAGAAACAAACCCTATATAACAACTTACATGCAAGCCTCTATCCTTTACGGGTTAGGAAAAGCGTCAACATTGATGATGATGATAATGATAAAGCAAATTACGAGCGCTATCTTTACTTTGACAAAAGAACAGGATAGCAAATAAAAACATGTGTATGACGTTCCTAATTTGACATAAGCTGCTTTAAATAAGAACCGAGCATAGAGCATGTTCCTTATTTTACGTTAAATAAGCAATCTAATGTCAAATTTAAGCAATTTAATGTCAGATTAGGAATGTCAAAGTCATGTGTTTATTTGCTATCCTGTTCTTCTGTCAAATATAAGAAAGTGACAGCGCTACTAAGAATTAGAATTAGTAACTGGGCGGCGTGAATCGAAGCCAATGACAAGTGTTTTTATCATTCTCAGTCCAATATGCACAAGTCAGCTTGTATAAACTACCCATACATACATATCAATCATACTAAGACACGTATAAGTAATTCTTATGTTTAAAATATTACGCAGGTAACTTTTGTTGATATCCTCTAGCCTAGCAGTTTATGTTGGCGACTTTATTAACAGCTCGGCTTATTTTGATATTGTTTGTGTACGTTACACAGAGTTTAATTAACTTTTTAAATTACGCGCCTAGCGGCGGTGACCAGCAAATATTAAATTATTACCAGCCAGTTTTTAAGCCTCGACGGATTTTATTTAAAAAATGAATTTTCTTTGCGAATATTCAAGGTAGGTACCTGTGCTCGTTTTATGACTAATAAGTAATACTAATTAGGTATGTTTATGTCGATAAAGGAATTTTTGAATGTTAAATTAGTTTTCCTAACTGTGTATAATGAAGAATAGAGATAAAGGACAATATAGGCAAAAATGTATGAAACTTGGTCCAAGACACTGATAAGAATTGTAGGAAATGAAAGTAAATACTTGGCAAATGATTCGACACAAGTATTATCAAAATCCGTCTCGATGAAAATGACCATGTCAAAGTGACCATAAAAAAAAGCCGGGATGGATTTTGATAATACTTGACCCGAATTAAATGCCAAGTATCTACTTTCATTTCCTACAAGTCTTATCAGTGCAGCATCGTGGACCACTTTTTCCCATTGTCCATTCATGTAATTTTTTTTTTAACAGTGTTTATCAGAAAAAAAATAGGTATGTTGGTGTGGATTTTAAAATTTATGTGAAGTGTACCTACGACTTTTTTGTCGTAGCCTTTCTACTACGATTCTTTGCTACGTACTTTTGTTCTGTAGCAGTTTTATAAAACCAACTTTTTGCGCTAAAGTCAGGATTGGTTGCCATTTTTCTTTCTCTGCTATAATCATTATTCAAATTGAGCTTTTATACCAGCATTCCCAATGAGAAATAGGGTTTGTATTTGAGAATTCTAGCTTTAAACCATATTGCATAACGATTTATATTTCCATTTTTGATCGTTTGTTGTCATTCGAAATGGTATTTTTATTTGAGTTGAATTGAAAAATCAATTTACGAAAAGAAGCTTAAAATGGCAGCCATGATGGGATGAGGAATAAATTAATCAGAGAACCTTTGTTGTAGGTATTTAAAAAAAGGAAGTGAAGATTGAACAAGTCAGTAATTAGTTACATTATAGTATTAGTACTTTTTTCGAATTTTAATAATCAATTATATTTATGTTAGTATAAAAGTACAAGACTTGTTTTTCGGTAAAAATATTCAGTTTCATATAAAGTTAAAATGTCTCAAATACAGTCATTTTCATTAATAGGTATACTATAACGATATTGGTGAAATAGTTCTTTACTGCATAACATATTATGTCACAATTTTCAAGGATTTGCATTGCTAAAGTTTAGACTAAAGTGCTAAGACACTCCAAATAAAAAAAAAAGATAAGCAAACCGTTACAGTTTAAAAAGTTCTAAACTGAAACGGCCAGACACATTGTTCCTAGAAGAAGGCCGTTCTAGTCACTGCCTCTTATTTACTATAGGGAAGGGTAAACGATTATTAACCCGTAGGGCGAGGACGAGATAACCGTCGTTTGTCACCCGCCTTTAGAACGCCACTTGGAACTTTGTCGTCGGCCTAACTTAAGGGGTGTAGCTACGTAATTCTTTTACAGTTGATATTTACAGTACAAAAAGTAAATAAGACAAAAAAGCTATCTACGTAGGCTCGTATTTATAAAGCAATCTCAAGATTGAGAGATATATTAAGGCTCGTATTTATAAAGCGATCTCAAGATTGAGAGCAATATTAAGTATGGATTTGACAGGTCGTTTTGTACTGAAATGACATTTCTGATACGAACTCAAACTCGCTGGCACTCTTGAGAGCTGATTATAAATACGGGCCTAAGTCTATTTATTTACCTCTATTTATTAGATTTAACAGGACTTTCGTCATTTCTGATAGGAACTCAAACTCGGTGTCTTGAGAGCTGATTATAAATACCAACACAATTATGATATCCTAAGAAACAATAGGTCACATGCATCATAAAAACAACCAATTGCATTATGACGTATTGTGTGTCGCTTAAAGTTGTTCTGATTGATAGGTAAACATGGCCATAAAAGTGAAGAAAAAAAAAACGCGAAAATCAAAGTTTGGAATGCCAAGTATATAAAGTTGTTTATCTAAACTTGACTTCAAAACGAGAGACCAAAAAAAAACCTTTAAAGTACAAAGTGTCTAAGACTTTTTAAGAAACACTTAAGACTATGGTTTCAAACCATAAATATTCCTCGAGGACGGCGTTGAAACAAACCGTCGGGGTTAAATTGAATGGGGTAATAAAGGCATGTCATTAACCCCCTAGTGCATAATGGGGGTCTTTCAGCCAAAGTCGCGATTATAATAAGGGTCGTTATTAGCATCTAATAGCGCTTTTAGACGACTGCTGCTCACGAAATATACTTGGTCACTATTTTGTTGAAGCTATATTCAAGGTCAAGGGTCAATTCACACTTGGAACCGAAGCGACGCAACGCGACGAGGCGTGCTCTTTGCAAGTGCGTGATATATATAAACACTTACTTCAAATTTTATTTATTATGCAAAAAATTCTTATATCAGGGGGCTTTAAATTTATTTTATTACATTAAAATGACTACCTGCTGAATAATGCGGTAGTTTTCTGCTTTTACAGTCCAATAACTATTTGCTTTCAGCCCGAACCGGAAACTAGTTAAATAGCAATTTGCAACTGGCGGTTAACTTGTTACGAATAAGCTATTGATACTTCGAATCTAGTTAATGTTCCACTGAAAACATACTAGTTATACCTACGTTGTAGATAAATTCGTAATTTTTTTTTCTTATTATGGAATCTTTACCAGGAATTTGTAAAAGAAATATTAGATATGGGATAGCATAAAAAAAAAAAAAAAACTCCTTCCGTATCAAATTTAACGAGAATCTTGCTCTCAAGAGATACTCTGAGGCCCGTATTTATAATCAGCTCTCAAGAGTGACAGTGTGTTTGAGTTCGTATCAGAAATTTCATTTCAGTACAAAACGGTCTGTCAAATTCATACTTAATATTGCTCTCAATCTTGAGATCGCTTTATAAATACGAGCCTGAGAAGGTTTGCGTAAAAAAAACAACAAATTATTATCTTAATTTTAATAAAAATTGGTCATAACCGCTAATAAAGTTACACAGGATGTCTTTATTCTACTTTGAGGAAAACACTACAATATAAAACTTTTGTCAGGTCGTTGATCATACGACAAAATCGCATCGCATGATCGTACAACTAATGACCAATTATGGCGCTAAAGTTTTCACTGTGGAGCACATTTAGCATTCAAATTGGTGTTTTACATAATAGCGGGCTATATAAGCATCATGCTCGCACTAACGACCTACTGTTGAAAATAACTATTAGAATAATGTGACCTTACAAATTTCAAACTTTCAATTAACAAGGAAGGAAAAAAAATATTACAATAGTTAGACCATTCTTATTGTTTGGTATTATAATCAAATAATGGTGCCGATTCTGTTGTAGACACAACTAAACTTATTTTAGTTTGGTACAGCAAAACAGCAGCTGATTATAATCCTGTCAAAGAGCGTCATTGATCTCTGATGTCGATTGTCAGAGTTACATAATAACCACGTCAGAGGTAATATAATAGGTGGCATACAAAACAAACTCTAACATCAGGAATCATGAAGTTATAAGAGAAAAAGAAGATCCAGACTATAAAATAAAAGGCCCGTCACTACCACTTATTCATAAAACTTACTGCTCTTTGCAGAAAGAATTAAAGTAATTCAAACAGTAACTGGTAGTGGCATCCAGTTGCACTAACCCCGGTTAACTTTAACGATTCCATTACGCCGGGTTAAACTTGTTTCGTAATCTCACTCAACAGTTCGTCAAAGATTTTAACGAACGTGACGAAAAAAAAGAACGAACTCCGCCAACATGGCATATTTTTGTAATTTTTCCCAAAAAATAACTGCCTCCGTGGTCTTGTGGTCTGAGCCATGGGTATCCGATCCGGAGGTCCTGGGTCCGATTTCCAGAGGGAAAACACAAAGTTGATATTTTGTTAATTTGTCACTTTGTGAGTTTTTCCCTCGTTTGGTTAGGACAATGCAGGCTGAAATACCTGATTCCGTGCTTCGGAGGGCACGTTAAGCCGGTCTTTACACAAACCATGTTAGAGGCCGATTAGCTGTGCCATTAGGCGGTTTAAAAACTCTGACACCAGGCCAGGGTTCATCGGGTTGATCGACTCGAAACGCTCACGACAAGAAAGGAGAATCTCTTGCAGCGCCTTTGCCCGCGTTCATTTAAAATCTAGACGAGCTGTAAATATTATTTCCAGCTCAGCCGCTCGAATCACCATTCTGAATCAGTTAACCTAAAGAGAAAACAGTTCCGTGACGTCAACTCGAATTAAGGCAAAACGTGAACTTAGTGTTTAGGCAGACGGACTGCAACTAAACTGCAAGACACTTTATTTCAAAAAGACACTTTTGCCGTCCTTTTCTGTTTCCTCATGATAGAAAATGACAGGTGTAGACTTAAAATACTAGTTAAGTCGTGATTTTTGCAACAACGAATTGCTACTAAAGTCTGTCTCTTACATTACTACTTACTAACTAACATAACTAACTAACATAGCTACACAGTTTTGCTAGTTTCCCTATAAATGCGCTGCTTACAAAATATAGCGCCGCAATGTTGGAAACTCAAATATAATCTGTTAAAACTATGTACGTAACAAAAAGTACGGATATGTTGTAATAATGTATATCTATTGTTATATCTGATTTACAACGTGCAACAGAAAGGGTATATGCATCGAAAAAGGTGTGAATAAGTATACCCATGAAACTGAGCAACTTTCCCTAAGGAACATAGGTCGAAAAAAAAAAAAAAGTTTTACCTACCATACAAAATGCATCAGCTGATAGCGCACTTAGTATGGGAAGTAATTTTTTTTTTCGTATTTCGACCTATGTTCCTTAGGGAAAGTTGTTCAGTTTCGTGGGTAGATTCACACATTTCACGATGCGTATACCCTTTATGTTACACGTTGTATACATAACAAAAAGTACGGATATGTTGTAATAATGTATATCTATTTATTATATCTGATATACCTGTTACAAATCAACTCTTCACTATTGGTAGCGGTATGGATGTAAATTTATCCGCCACCCCGTTTCAGTAACGGTTTCCACTGTTATTTGTCTAACCGATTTAATTTAACTTTCAGACGAATGCTCCCCTAATTCCAAATTCAGCGTATTTACTTATCCAACCCTATTTGCAATGACAAACAAAATCAATTCAATTTTTTTATTGCTCAAAGGGATTTTCACAGTGTATTTAATATAAGTACTAGTCTCCTTTTTACCCGACTGCGCTACGCAAAGAAGGGTAATGTGTATATCAGCCTATATACGTATGTATGTTTGTTTCGCTGTGGCAATCTAGAGACCAAACACGTAGTTATTATCTTCATTATAACATTATACAGCAGCACAGATTACTTATGAGTCTTTGCATACAGTTCATATTTATTTTACCTTTGACATTTCACGATCAATCAGCATAGGAAACCCCAGAACAGTCTGTACATATATCAGCGATAAAATTCTACCTTCCTTCTAAAAGTGACTGGTGTTCCACAGTTTCACAGCAATCTTCTAAAATGGACCAATTTTATAAATCGACTCACCTCTAATGAAAGGAGACTCCGCTGCGCCGCCATCTTTATCCTGGCCAGATAGTAGCCGCATCTTCTCAAAACTCACAGTAAACTATCGATTGTCAAATAACTGGACATCTCGACACCAAATTGTATTTATACAAAAGAAAACTAGGTTATCCTATATCTGGTGACATGTGACTGATAATAGACGGTAAACAAAGAATTATCTAAACCGATCTGGAGATGATTTCAGATATTAATCCGTGGAGTGAGATTTGTTTAGCGTCTGCAGGAAACGGAAAATTTCTGAGTGCATTCTAGAGCAATGTGGGATGAAACTAAATTCTCCACTTTTGTTTAAATACAATCGATCAATGTGCAGAGGAGCTCTTCCATGCTTCGGAGGACACGGTAAGCCGTTTGTCCCGGTCAATATCGTAAATATTAGTCGTGACAAATTGGTGGCTTGTAACGCTGGGTTCGCCACTAACCTGGTAAAATCCTAATCCAGGATTGGATCTGGTTTCCCTTCTGGATTGCATAGGCTTACATATTCTTCGGCCAGAATTCAGATGGCAGTCGCTCTGTGTAAAAACCAGTAACCTCGCTTCCTAGATTAGGTAGCAGACCTCGCAAAATTCGAGAAAAGGTTAGGGTAAGCATAAGCATGCTTTTATTCTCTAAAGAAAAGGCGTAATTTAATACGAAAAAATTACCAGGACAAATCAATATTAATGAACTATCTATATCTATTCTACAAACAGATTAAAAAACAGTTTGTACTTATTAGAAAAATGCAATCAATCTATCTTTTAAGGTAGGTACAATAGATTTTTCCTGCTATGAAGCAACATTTTTCGACTTAAAAGAATTTTTGTGTCAAGAAATATAAAGTCCTAGCTAGTGTTCTACTTACCGTTTTGTAAATTTATAAAGTAGCAAAATGTAAAATGTTCTAGAAACTGGAAGTCGTATTGAGACTTGAAACATTATTATTTTCTTTGTGTTCGAGCTCAGGAAGGAGCCTGGGGCGTCTTTACAACGGAATCTTCACATTCCGAACAAGTGTACTTACTACACAGACTTATAATACTAGTAGCAGACGAAACATTTCAACGAACATGCGTGGCGAAAATGCACACACTCACAGGAACAGAATACAGGGCCGCATTCTGAAGGTAGGGAATCATCAACGCCCGGCAGTGTTGGGCATTAATCGTAAATCGCATTACAATTAGGTACTGTAATGCCATTACAAGTACCTAACTGAAATTACTTGTAATGCCATTACATGTAATCTCAAAAGTAATCGCATTACTTGTAATGGGTAGTCTAATTACTCGATTACTTTTAAGGCCCCCTTCTTCCAGTGCTCCCTGTCTCTGTCTTTTTCTTTATGTATAAGGAGTACAGAAAATAACCACACTTTCGCTCACTTTTACGTTTTTATTTTATATATGTATAGAAAAAAATAAGCGCCAAATTATAAATCTATCCATTAATATTCCTGCCAAACCTGATTAGTAAATGAACTGCAAAATTTTCATAAAAATAGCATTCACCCAAGTCTCATAAAACTTAAAATACTCTCAAAATCGATGTTACTTCTGATTTTTTTTTTATCGAGTCAAATGTTAAATATTGTGTTTTTATCCATAAAAGTTAGTAGATCAAACGTTTATCTGTACTATATATATTTTTAGGATTTTAAATATGATGATTTCTATGAAAACAACTCGATTTAGAAACATAAATTTCGAAGAAGGGGCCCTTAAACCGAGCAATCAGGAAAGGTGGGGGAAAATGGTGCAAGTGGGGGTGAGGTGGGGGCCCCTTGACCTCCTTGACCCACCGTGACTGCCTTGACCCCCTTAACCCACCGTGACTCCCTTGACCCACCGTGACCCCCTTGACTCCCTTGACCCACCGTGACTCCCTTGACCCCCTTGACCTACCGTGACCCCCTTGACTCCCTTGACCCCCTTGGGTCAAAGGTGGTTAAGGGGGTCAAGGGGCTACCCCCCGCTACCCTGACCACCTCGACCCATCCCCGCAACCCCCCGCTACCCCGACCCCCCTTGACCCGCGAGTCTTGCCCCCACCTTCTAAATCTGTCAAATCAGTCATAATCATAACAGCCAAATCAGTCCAATGTCCAAAAGTAATTCAAAAGTAATTTAGTAATGCAATTACTTAATTAGGCATTACTGTAATTCCAAATGTAATGCAATTACTTTTAGGAATTACAGTAATGGTTAATTGTTAATGCCATTACAAAATACAAATCTTTCTTCATTACGATATTAGTTTAGTATAGAAGTAGGTATAGATAGGTATAGGTATAATTAAATAAAAAGGTACATAGTCTTTTCCTTTTATTTTATTAGTTTTTTCAGAAAATCATTTATAACAATTATCTTGTTTTTTGGTATAAATCTGCCGTAATCTCTAAAATACTCTAGGGAAGTTACAGTTTGACCCAAAAATAATGAGAAATTATAAGTCCAGCCAAAAAAATATTCTTTTTCTAATTTAATAACTCAACCACGGGAAAGTAAGTTGATTTCTAGTAAACTATCTCATCATTTTAATTTTTTAACTTCTGCACATGTTTGGGTATGTTGTACTCGTTGACTAACTATAATTTTTTGGGGCTCGGAGACATCCGCTACACCAGGGACATTTTCTTGATCCTGCAAACAAAGACACATTATTACATGTAATGCGTACGAAAATGAACAACACCGGTAGGTACTCAAAATAGTTTGAAACTTCGTAGAAATGGAGCCTAAGTGTGACAGCCAGAGTGACTGAGTAGCTGGAATAACAGTTTAGCCGTCTTAATGAGTTTTCCCGTAGGAATGAGGTATTCTCCCACGGTAAAAAGTATCCTTTGTTCGTCTTCTGGTTCTAAGCTACCTCCCCACAAATTTTCAGCCAAATCGGTCCAGTAGTTTCGGAGCCTATTCAATACAAACAAACAATAAAATCTTTCCTCTTATAATATTAGTATCGATAAATAATAGAAAAATACAACATGCTATTAGCATTTAATGTTATAAAAAAAGTTATTTTACTGGACTATCTTTAAATTTTCTACGGTTCAGCTAGTAAAATGAATTAGAAAAATAGCGTGGGTGGGTAAACGCTTCGGTAAGTAGTATAATAATATCATTAAAAAATATAAATATTTTTTTATCTTACCTGTTGTGTTACTGATTCTGCTGGTACAAAAATTTCGGGCATGGCTAACCCTTCAGTGGCATATTTTATTTTATTTGCAACTGATTGTTTTTGTTGGCCAAATGCTGCCCCTTTTTCCTATGAACAAACAAGTTTTACTATGTAGTTTCAGTATATTTTATATACATTTCATGAAAAGCAGAAAAGTCGAGGGGGGTCGGCGGGCTACCCCTTGACCCCCCTTGATCCTCCTTGACCCCCCATGACCCTCCTTGACCGCCCTTGACTACCTTGACCTCCCTAAACTATAGGTACAATACAGTACACAGTGATTTAGTTTTGAAGAGATATAAAAATGTGAATGTATGATATTAAGGTTATGTGACAACTGTACCTACGTCGAGTTACTAGGAAGATGCTCGTAAACGTAAATTAATGACTCTCTGACTAGTATAAACTCGTAAGATACTTCTAAAGTACTTTTAAACTGATTGAAATTATTATTTATTTAGTGCTTATACTGAGTTCGGTCCCTGAAACTGTACAAGTACATAACATTTCAAAATGCACCAACAATGATAGAAAATTTAAAAAATCTCATGCATTTTAAAAGATAATCGATTTCAAAATGTATTTAAGGTTTAGCGCTTGAGCGCGTTAGCGCTTTGCGCTTTGCTTATCTTGTAATTTTAAAGGATAGCGCCTGAAATTACATCAAAAAGAAAAAACAATAAGATAAAAACAAAAAGACGTTTACTTACTGATGGAACGATATATCCGGGGTTTTATTATACGATGCATTCTTGCAGTTGGGAGCAGAGCACTTCGACATGGTTTTTTAGTCAAATTAGCACTTTTTATACGAGATTATCACAAACAACCACTGCTGCATCAATGACAGGATTGACAGGTACGCCATGTTATCTGTATATTTCACTAAACGGAAGATGGCGACTGGCACGGGGTCTAAATTGACCATGTGAGCGTGAGTGTTGCAACGAATGAAAAAAAGGGACAGCAATATAAGCTCCTTGCTTGGATAAAAAGGGACGAACTTATTCTTTATTTATGTTTATGTGTGTGTAAAATTATGTTAGGTCTGCTACTAGTATTATAAGTCTGTGACTTACTACAATACATCCAGGGGTGTTCTAAATGCTTAAGTGCCTTAAAAAAATTATGATAACTCAAGTCAGCTCTACTTAGTTACTATAATACTAGGTCAATGACCTAACAAAACTCCATTTGTGCGCAGGTTGTTTTCAATGCTGAATATCTTTGGAGACTTAGCGACCACAATGGAAAACGTATTGAGAGAAAAACGTCCGCAATTTTAAAACGTCCGTGTATACTCAATAAAGCACAAACTACATAAATATTTTAGAAGTAGGTATCTCTACCTACTCATTTGATTGTAAAAAAAAAAAACAAATTCCCAATTTTGATACACCCTTTAACATCTGTCAAGTCAAAAAGTTTGAAGATTGTTGTTTACTTCAGATAAGTAGAACATTTCATGTTGAAATGATGTTATAATATAAATATTAACGTGGCGTGTCGAACTGTCGATCAAATTCGTCTGTTTACTTGTAGAAAACGAAATATAAAGAACGAGTGGACATTATTAAGTCAAGCAGCCTATGACGTTAAGTACCTACCTACTACGGCATAAATAAGACCATTTGCTATTTGGTCTAAATGTGTTTTTGGACAATATGCAGCTCAAATGTTAAAGGAAATACTCCTGCCCATTGTGTATAGACGGGCTAACGAGCCATAAAAGTAGATTTATATAAGTGGATAAAGGCGTGATTTTATATAAGCGGATAATATAATAATTATGCACGAAGTAGACAATCAAAACAATGACAAAATACTAACCTCTTGTTGACAGAACTATGTATCCCTCAAATGTGCTGTCACCGTATTCCATAGTATAGAGTATCGCAAAGTATGCGATAATCCAATACTTGTAATATCACCACTTTATCTCTTCATATAATACACTCACAGGCGAGTTGCAACATAAAACTGCATCTAGAAAGTGCATTTTCTAAGACTGCAAACAGTATTATCAGTAGAAATACTACACTTCAGATTATGTGACATTGGTGTGTTCATATTCTTTTGTAAACATTTGTTTTCCTTTCTTATAAAAAGGACATTGCCTCGACAAAATAATCAATTATGTTTAAGTTACTATAGGTATCTCTATATTTATTTGGCAAGTAGTTTGTTTTGTCCAGTAAAGATACAGCCTTTGGTATAAGGTACTATAGAAACTTCAAGACAATAGGTACTTAGATTCAAGTATACCTACATTTTATTTGCGAACATAGTTTAAAGAAAGATTTAAAATTTATACTCGCCTATTATTTGTTATATTTTTTTTGCCATTTATGATTCTAAAAGCATTTCAAATTAACTACGCATCATAATAAATCATATTAGAACATTACCTTACCTGATACCACAAGGTAAACATACTTAGTGAAAGATGAGCTGTGCATAGAAAGCGTTGAATTAAAATTAGATTTAGTATGCTCTTAGCTCGAACAACAAAATTAGGCTCGGCTTAACGCGTGCTGAGCGGCTGTCATAGTATCATATTTGCTCTCTCTACTCTAAGCTCGTCAGTGGATCTCAAACTTATTTTATTAATGAAGTGGGTTGCTGAGTTGACAAGCGTCTCAAGAACCCTGACGTCAAAGTTTTTTTAAACTGCCTAACAGCATAGCTAGCTAGTTTACGTCTTTGACATAGTTTATGTAGCGACCACTATCAACGACAGCTGCCGGAACGGGCTGCTTAACGTGCCCGGAATCCTTTTTCTTGGTCGATAATCTTGGTCAGAAGATACAAAATTTGTAAGAGGCTGAGACACCAATGTTAATTTTATAGAAATCTTACGTTGTTTTGTACGTAACGTGAACGTTACTCTATGGCTTTACCTAATCATTCAAATGACAAGCAGATATTTAAAAGCCCCTCTTTGTGCCAGTCTGAAGAGTGCAAAGCTGCTCTATAATATGTGTTCTTCCTATTGGGTAGGAAGTGTCAAAAGGTAGGTACCGTGCTATCTTATCATCAGCCTATAGCCTGTAGCCAGTAGCCTGTATCTTATTTCATTCTATTTATTAATGACAAGAAAAAATAAAGCGAAGATTTTCTCAGTTTTATTGTTAAATCTGTCTAAAGGGGTGCCCGTATTAAAAGTTTGGGAAACGCTGCGCTACGCTTAATAGCATCATATCATCATAGCAGTGCCTAGAGTAGTCTAGCTATATTATGTGTAGAGTTTGCACTGAAAACTATGTTAGTCAATCAGTCACTCTTGTTATCATCAACACGTTATGTTATGATAGCTATTAGCTTTGGCAGCAGAGATACTAATACTTTATATTATCAAAATTGGTTATCACTTTGCAGTGGTGCAGCAGTGGCTTGATGGATTTTGCCTTTAGGATAAATTCCTGAAAAAGGCTAATGACGTAGTTGCAAGTTGAGCCGGTCGCGAAATTAACGGAAATCTTTCTACACACCTTAGTATAGTAGGTATTAGATGCAATTTTATTATTTAACAAGTGATATTTATATTGGTTTATAAAAGCTGCACTTGCTTATTTCGCATCATGCAATTCAAATTACATAGTATGATTTAATATATTAATTTGCGATAAGATAAAATATTTATCTCTCTAATCGGCTATCGAGATCAAAGTAAGTAGATCAGATGAAATATAGGAATATAGAGCTATAAAAAAAATACCGCTGTTGAAATAAGTACCTTAGATTACCAGTTCCGTACGTCCACATGCATCATGTTAAAGTATCTTATTTACAAACAAGACAATGAATAGGGATACTTTTCTATGCATAGGTTTACGAGCAATTCATAAAAAATATGCGGGAAATCTTATGTTATAACTAGATTACCTATAGGCCGCCCCCGTCTAAGCTTGTTAATAGTCAAGAACGTACAAGGTATGTCGCCTAACAAAATGCCTCTAACAAAGAGGATTTCAATGAGCACTTGTCCAAAAATCTCATTGACTGGGTTATTCCTTATCGGCGCCGAAATTATCAATCCAGTTTATTGTGATATTACAGTAGTCAATGACTACTGTGATAAAAATGATAATCTTTGATTGAATCTCTGAAAACATAAATACCTACTTTTTTTGTAGGTATGAGCGATGGAACGCTGTTTTGGATGGTTCAAACCACAGACTTATAATACTAGTAGCAGACCTAACATAATTTTACACACACATAAACATAAATAAAGAATAAGTTCGTCCCTTTTTATCCAAGCAAGGAGCTTATATTGCTGTCCCTTTTTTTCATTCGTTGCAACACTCACGCTCACATGGTCAATTTAGACCCCGTGCCAGTCGCCATCTTCCGTTTAGTGAAATATACAGATAACATGGCGTACCTGTCAATCCTGTCATTGATGCAGCAGTGGTTGTTTGTGATAATCTCGTATAAAAAGTGCTAATTTGACTAAAAAACCATGTCGAAGTGCTCTGCTCCCAACTGCAAGAATGCATCGTATAATAAAACCCCGGATATATCGTTCCATCAGTAAGTAAACGTCTTTTTGTTTTTATCTTATTGTTTTTTCTTTTTGATGTAATTTCAGGCGCTATCCTTTAAAATTACAAGATAAGCAAAGCGCAAAGCGCTAACGCGCTCAAGCGCTAAACCTTAAATACATTTTGAAATCGATTATCTTTTAAAATGCATGAGATTTTTTAAATTTTCTATCATTGTTGGTGCATTTTGAAATGTTATGTACTTGTACAGTTTCAGGGACCGAACTCAGTATAAGCACTAAATAAATAATAATTTCAATCAGTTTAAAAGTACTTTAGAAGTATCTTACGAGTTTATACTAGTCAGAGAGTCATTAATTTACGTTTACGAGCATCTTCCTAGTAACTCGACGTAGGTACAGTTGTCACATAACCTTAATATCATACATTCACATTTTTATATCTCTTCAAAACTAAATCACTGTGTACTGTATTGTACCTATAGTTTAGGGAGGTCAAGGTAGTCAAGGGCGGTCAAGGAGGGTCATGGGGGGTCAAGGAGGATCAAGGGGGGTCAAGGGGTAGCCCGCCGACCCCCCTCGACTTTTCTGCTTTTCATGAAATGTATATAAAATATACTGAAACTACATAGTAAAACTTGTTTGTTCATAGGAAAAAGGGGCAGCATTTGGCCAACAAAAACAATCAGTTGCAAATAAAATAAAATATGCCACTGAAGGGTTAGCCATGCCCGAAATTTTTGTACCAGCAGAATCAGTAACACAACAGGTAAGATAAAAAAATATTTATATTTTTTAATGATATTATTATACTACTTACCGAAGCGTTTACCCACCCACGCTATTTTTCTAATTCATTTTACTAGCTGAACCGTAGAAAATTTAAAGATAGTCCAGTAAAATAACTTTTTTTATAACATTAAATGCTAATAGCATGTTGTATTTTTCTATTATTTATCGATACTAATATTATAAGAGGAAAGATTTTATTGTTTGTTTGTATTGAATAGGCTCCGAAACTACTGGACCGATTTGGCTGAAAATTTGTGGGGAGGTAGCTTAGAACCAGAAGACGAACAAAGGATACTTTTTACCGTGGGAGAATACCTCATTCCTACGGGAAAACTCATTAAGACGGCTAAACTGTTATTCCAGCTACTCAGTCACTCTGGCTGTCACACTTAGGCTCCATTTCTACGAAGTTTCAAACTATTTTGAGTACCTACCGGTGTTGTTCATTTTCGTACGCATTACATGTAATAATGTGTCTTTGTTTGCAGGATCAAGAAAATGTCCCTGGTGTAGCGGATGTCTCCGAGCCCCAAAAAATTATAGTTAGTCAACGAGTACAACATACCCAAACATGTGCAGAAGTTAAAAAATTAAAATGATGAGATAGTTTACTAGAAATCAACTTACTTTCCCGTGGTTGAGTTATTAAATTAGAAAAAGAATATTTTTTTGGCTGGACTTATAATTTCTCATTATTTTTGGGTCAAACTGTAACTTCCCTAGAGTATTTTAGAGATTACGGCAGATTTATACCAAAAAACAAGATAATTGTTATAAATGATTTTCTGAAAAAACTAATAAAATAAAAGGAAAAGACTATGTACCTTTTTATTTAATTATACCTATACCTATCTATACCTACTTCTATACTAAACTAATATCGTAATGAAGAAAGATTTGTATTTTGTAATGGCATTAACAATTAACCATTACTGTAATTCCTAAAAGTAATTGCATTACATTTGGAATTACAGTAATGCCTAATTAAGTAATTGCATTACTAAATTACTTTTGAATTACTTTTGGACATTGGACTGATTTGGCTGTTATGATTATGACTGATTTGACAGATTTAGAAGGTGGGGGCAAGACTCGCGGGTCAAGGGGGGTCGGGGTAGCGGGGGGTTGCGGGGATGGGTCGAGGTGGTCAGGGTAGCGGGGGGTAGCCCCTTGACCCCCTTAACCACCTTTGACCCAAGGGGGTCAAGGGAGTCAAGGGGGTCACGGTAGGTCAAGGGGGTCAAGGGAGTCACGGTGGGTCAAGGGAGTCAAGGGGGTCACGGTGGGTCAAGGGAGTCACGGTGGGTTAAGGGGGTCAAGGCAGTCACGGTGGGTCAAGGAGGTCAAGGGGCCCCCACCTCACCCCCACTTGCACCATTTTCCCCCACCTTTCCTGATTGCTCGGTTTAAGGGCCCCTTCTTCGAAATTTATGTTTCTAAATCGAGTTGTTTTCATAGAAATCATCATATTTAAAATCCTAAAAATATATATAGTACAGATAAACGTTTGATCTACTAACTTTTATGGATAAAAACACAATATTTAACATTTGACTCGATAAAAAAAAAATCAGAAGTAACATCGATTTTGAGAGTATTTTAAGTTTTATGAGACTTGGGTGAATGCTATTTTTATGAAAATTTTGCAGTTCATTTACTAATCAGGTTTGGCAGGAATATTAATGGATAGATTTATAATTTGGCGCTTATTTTTTTCTATACATATATAAAATAAAAACGTAAAAGTGAGCGAAAGTGTGGTTATTTTCTGTACTCCTTATACATAAAGAAAAAGACAGAGACAGGGAGCACTGGAAGAAGGGGGCCTTAAAAGTAATCGAGTAATTAGACTACCCATTACAAGTAATGCGATTACTTTTGAGATTACATGTAATGGCATTACAAGTAATTTCAGTTAGGTACTTGTAATGGCATTACAGTACCTAATTGTAATGCGATTTACGATTAATGCCCAACACTGCCGGGCGTTGATGATTCCCTACCTTCAGAATGCGGCCCTGTATTCTGTTCCTGTGAGTGTGTGCATTTTCGCCACGCATGTTCGTTGAAATGTTTCGTCTGCTACTAGTATTATAAGTCTGTGGTTCAAACTCTGTCAGTGTCAAAACTTTTAAAATTCAAGAACATAAAGTTCTACATGGACAATTTTTTTTTTTGTCATAATTATACCTATATCGCGACTTTATGGAAATGGTAGAGCAAACGCGTCATAGTTAAAACCGTTTTAGCCTCGTCTGAATCAAAGTCAAAGTCAAAGTCAAATAATTTATTTCCAAATAAGTTCTTACGAACACTTTTAGAAAGTCACAAGCGAGTCTATTACAAAGAAAATTGTATCAATGTCACAAAAGAAATAAAAAATATATCACAATGATGAAGAAGCACGAGAAACTCGCACTTTGCGGCCCCCCTTTCGTTTTTGCCTACTCCTACTTTTGACCTTCGTTTTGATTAAAATTGGGTTGGTGTCCGCAATATGTGCCAATTTCTTGCGCTTTACTGAAATATCCGAGCTCCAAACCTCTTTGTCATTAGTATAGTCATCTAACTTATAATAGGCTTTCTGACATAATGTATTTTTAATTGTATCTTTAAATTGATTTTCTGACAAATTTAATATTATGGTCAGGTATTTTGTTATAGTATTTTATACATTGACCTAAAAATGATTTTTTAACCTTAGCTAACCTAAAATGGGGTTGGTCAATTTTATTTTTGCTTCTTAGATTCCGATTATGCCTGTCACCGTTTTTGGTAAAACTATGAATATTTTTCCTTACATACATAATATTTTCATATATAAATTGACATGGTACAGTTAAAATATTTATCTCTTTAAACAATTCTCTTAGGGAATCACGACATTTGAGTTTGTATATTGCTCTAATAGCCCGTTTTTGCAGAACAAAAATCGAATCAATGTCCGCAGCGCGGCCCCAGAGCAAAATTCCATAGGACATAATGCTGTGAAAATAACTAAAATAAACAAGTCTTGCTGTAGCAATATCTGTGAGCTCTCGGATTCTTCGTACAGCAAATGCGGCTGAACTAAGTCTCCCCGATAAAGATGTAATGTGCTAGAATAGGAGTAAGTAGTTCCAGAATGCACTATTAGATTATGAAACACTCGAAAAAATAAGCGGCTTGACATTTTCTCAAGTTCTTTTTTAATCAAAGATATTTTATGGTATACTCGTAGTCGTAGGTATTTCATGCCTTACGATGTAATCCTATTAAGCCTCTTTTGGAATGTCCACTGGGAATAAGAAAGAAAACCTCCAAGTCGTGGTGTTGAATACAAACGACGCTGTTCAGGAAGCTAAATTGATTTGTTGCTTTGTGCCGTAGTAAAAATAAGGAACAACGGTATAACATCTTCTCTTCATGCAAGACACTGCAAATTTATTTTTTTACTGCTTCTTGATTGTGATCAGTAGAAGTGTAAATGTATAGTTCATTATAAATATTTACCTCCAAAACATTCAAAATAAAACTCCTTTTATGGATCTTCTGTTTTCAGCGCCATAATGCTTGCTCAAGAATGAAAAAACACTTGCTTACCTGCAACAAAAATATAATACTGTTCATACAAAATTGACAATTTTATATCTAGGATAAAGCTATGCATTTCCTTTTTGATACCCAGTATATAGGTATAAACGTGCCTGCAAACACCTGTAGTACTAGAAATAATCTTTTTCGTGTAATTTTAAACTGAGTGCTCTTGTGACGTTGTTCCCGCTAGACAACCACTCGAATTAATCTAATTATCTATGAGATTGTGATTCGAAATAGACAAATAGATCTCTTGAGTAACAATTCATATAAATAGACAAACCTGATGTCTAATTGATTATTATAGGTACATCGATCACCATGTTTGCTGTATTCGGGTTACTGGTTCTAAGCCTATCGGCGATTTCTGGTGAGACTACTTTTTTTTTTTAATGATTTGTGAAATTTCAATAAAATCAACAATTTCGATACAGACTTAAGATTATTGATTTTGTAGATAATATAATCCTTACAAACAATTATTTTTTTTTGAAATTTGTCGAAATTTTAAGTTCCTTTGAAGACATTTCTGAACAGAACAATCATTTAAAAACGTCGCGGGCCGAAAGTGTTTCTTCTAAAGATGATTTTCTTTCCAAAGATCTTATCACTTTTAAGGAATTTTGTGATAATTTTTCGAAGTTGTAGTAAAAAAAAGCCTGCTCAATATTTTGTCGAAAATATGTTATTATTAAGACTTAAATTTTTATTATTTCAGCTGTTCCAGCCCCACGAGCTGTCCCAGCAGCCCCTAAGATAGTGGGAGGTTCCCTTGCTACAATCTCCCAATACCCGTTTGCAGCTGCTCTACTCTACTCCTATAACCTGATCACCTACTCTCAGTCATGTGGAGGAACCTTGCTCACTAATAGAGCTGTCTTGACTGCTGCACATTGCGTCTAGTAAGTAAAACATTTGCACTTTTAAGGATGGATACAAGTCATTTATTAATTTAACCAGTGTCACAGTATTTATATTAGTACTCCCCAGTGTTATATTCATATCTACAAGACGATTTTTGATTCCCAAACTAGAAATCCTCGTGGCTACGTGCTACAGGGAGAAATTTTAGAAGAAAGGTCCTGGTTCTTTCGAAAAAAAAAATTGTACCGAAATCTGTCATAATACAATATTTTTGGGTATAGATTTATTTTCTTTTTGTTTAGTAAAAACAAATACTAAAATACTCATTAAATTCCAGTTCCAATTCCGCCTCCCAATGGCGCGTCCGTCTCGGATCTTCCTGGGCCAACAGCGGCGGCTACGTCTACACCCTCAGCGCCATCCGTATCCACAACAGCTTCAACTACAACACCCTCGACAATGACGTTTCTATCCTCATCTCTTCGACCCCCATCAGTTTAGTCAGCGGGTCGGTTCAGCCGGCTAGCATCGCTGGTGCTAACTACAACTTGGCGGATAACCAGGCTGTGTGGGCCATCGGATGGGGAACAACCTCTGTAAGTCAAACAATTCGTCAAAGTGGCAAGAATTTTGGATTGTGTAAAAGTGAGTTTGAGTAACAAGATGTGATTTCATTTAATCAGGTTAACGGCGCCGGGTCAGAACAACTCCGCCACGTCCAAATCTGGTCTGTCAACCAAGCGACCTGCAGATCCCGCTACAACGAGCTCGGGTGGATTGTCACTGACAACATGCTCTGCTCCGGCTGGCTGGACGTCGGCGGCCGCGACCAGTGCCAGGGCGACTCGGGAGGTCCTCTCATCCACAACAACGTCATCGTAGGCATCTGCTCCTGGGGCAACCAGTGCGCGCAGCCAAGATACCCTGGCGTTAATACACGAGTTTCCAAGTTCTCCACCTGGATTGTAGCCAATGCCAATTGATTATTGTAGGCCAATGTAATATATTTGAGAAAAAAATGCGATAATATATCTTTGTATTTTATTAACGCACCCTGTAAGTTTTTTGTAACTAGCAAAGTTCAATATTAAAAAAGAAAAGTCCAAAATAATGAAGAATAGCTATGACGCTAAGAAAACAAACGAAGATTTAATAAGGTGTAAAATAGAAGAGAAAGCTCTCAACAACATAAGAACTATCAAATCGGGGACGTCCTGAAAAAATATAAGATAACCTACTCTAAACTCTAATCTACCTATGTCTTATTCGATGAATATTGGAAGCAGTCATTGGTGACGGCCAAGGTGATTCTGTTTGTCCATTGTCCACTCACGTAACGTAAGCATAAGCGCCTACAAATTGCACCTGTATCTTCTCTTATCTGTTGTTCCCGCTAAACAAGCACTTCATTCAATTTATCTTTGAGATTGTGAGTTGAAAGTAGGAATCTTGAATAAATTAGATCATATAAATAGTCAAACTCGATCATTATTGGTTGTTGCATCAATAACTATGTTTGCTGTGTTTACGAGTAGTTTATCAGTTCTAAGCCTGACAGTCATTTCGGGTAAGACTCAATTAAGTATAAATTATTACAAATGAAAATATTTTATGACTTGTTCAAATGACTGAGCATTTATTAAACTTAGATTTATGCTAAAGACAAAAGATATATTTATATTATCCTCAATATCCTTATACGCTTTATTATTTTTTTGTTATTAAAGCTGTTGCAGCCCCCCGTGCTGTTGAACCTACTTCCAACAGAATTGTAGGAGGATCTCTTACTACAATCTCTGAGTATCCTTTTGCAGCTGCTCTACTGTACTCTAAAAATCTGGTCACATTCTCTCAAACATGTGGAGGAACCCTGATCACTTCAAGAGCTATATATTGTCTGCTGCACAATGTTCCTTGTAAGTAAAACTTTTTTAGATGTCCTTTTGACTGTATGTATTCGTTTTATTTCCTAACGTAATTCATACTTATTTTTTAATTTCTTAAAATTTCAGTTCCAATTCAATATATCAATGGTGTGCCCGCCTCGGATCTTCCTATGCCAATAGTGGTGGCACAGTTTACACGTTGAGCGCTATCATAATTCACAAAAACTTTGATTATTTTACACTGGATAATGATATAGCCATTCTCCTCACCACGTATCCTATCAGTTTAGTCAGCGGGTCAGTTCAGCCTGTTAGCATTGCTGATGCTAACTATAACCTGGCGGATAACCAGGCTGTGTGGGCCATTGGATGGGGTGCAACTTCTGTAAGTATCGCAATCTGTTACATAGTCGTAAAGTTGCAATTTGTTTCCGTTTGTGACTTGTGATTAATAAGATGCAATTTTCCTTATTTTATTAGGTAAACGGCGCCGCATCAGAGCAACTCCGTCATGTCCAAATCTGGTCTGTCAACCAAGCTACCTGCAGATCCCGCTACAACGAACTCGGGTGGAACGTCACTGACAACATGCTCTGTTCCGGCTGGCTGACCGTCGGTGGCCGTGACCAGTGCCAGGGTGACACAGGAGGTCCTCTTATCCACAAAAATGTCATCGTGGGAATCAGCTCCTGGGCCTGGGGCAAAAAATGCGCACAGCCTAGATACCCTGGCATCTATACAAGAGTTTCCATGTTTACAGCTTGGATTGCAGCCAATGTTAATTAATAATTTGTTTAATTGGTTTTCCCAACTAATTTTTTTCTTGCACCCAATTTATTTTCGCCCTACTCCTTAGTCGCATTGTTTTCCATTGTAAAAATATCCCTTTTTAACAATTTTTGGTATCGAGAGGTTCGGTACAACCAAATGATTTATGAGCCATAAATCCAAAGAGAGCCCGATGGTGTAGTGGATACTGCCACTGCCTCTTGAGCGCTTTGAAGAACTAGGCATAAACCCCACGCGACCAACCGAGGATTAATTGAATACAAATGTGCGCCATCAAATTCTATGACTGTTGTCTTTCCGCACAGACTCCAGTAAGCAGTAATTTAGGAAACATCTGATGTTCCGATTCCGTTTAATTTAATTGATCCTGATCGATCACATATAATTTATTGTAACAAAAGTTAATGAATAAATTTTCAAAGAAAATAATATGCGTAGCTTAATATTTTTGTCATAATCTAATCATTGTGTTGATGATAAAAAGCAACTTGATAAACTGGATCAAAACAATTAATTACGTTATATTTCCTATCTAACCTAGGGAAAACACGTTTTTTTTTTAAAGAAAACACTCATTCATCAAAGATGATTAAGTTATCAATGAAGAGGTTTTAATTAATCGTTCATTATAATCTGATATCCCTCCCCTCCCTTCCCTCCCTCCCGTCCCTCTCCTGAATTCTATTCCTTCTCACTTGATTTTCCTTTCCTATAGTCCCGCCCTCCCCCCCTTTCATCTTTTTTTTTCCTCTCGTCCCTCCCGACCCAGCAGAGCACGTGTGGTGGTGACTCTGGTGGTCCGCAAATTCACCATTTTGGAGACTACAATGTTGTCGTTGGCATCACTTCTTTAAGCCGAGTGGGATGTGGCACAGCTGATAAGGTCCCTACAGTTTTTATGAAGGTTTCGAGGCCAGAAATAAAATTGAAAAGAGAAATTGTTTGTTTCATGGCTCAGAAGCAATAGGTGTAGTGCAACCATACTAAAATGATTATGATTCTATCTATTGGCCACATTTCTTGCATAGCCTGAGCCAGGTTGATAATACCTGTATGACGTCATGGAAAAAATTTAGTCAAATAACTACTTCTTTTTTCTTTAAATTTAAGAGCAGGGCTCGTGTCTGTGAAGTAATCGCCATTCAGTTTGATTTTGTGTTACTGTCAATTTATTTTAATTTATGGCCAAGTAAATCCAATTCTTATCTTATCTTATTAATGCCAAATATTTTTTAATCATTGATATCGGGTACTAATTTTCGATAAAAGAGTAAAACATTATCTGTTTGACCGTCATTTATTTATAGGAAGAAAATAATGCGGACGGTTTTAGTTTTGCTCATTTCTACGGCCTCGGTCCTGGGTATGTAGTTTATCATATGTATTTACTATCTACTTCAGTAACAATAAAAGGGCGTAAGGAAAAGTGTACCGAAAACTGGAAAGAGTTCCTCATTCAATGAAACTGAACAACTTTTACAACGCAATTATTTTGGCTTTCTGATTCAAGTTGTCTAATTCTCATTGTTTTTGACTGCATCATTGTAAGGAAATGAGTTCTCATGTACTTAGAAGAAGTATATTTTATTTCTTCTTCTTCTGCTTAGCGTTTAGCCAGCCTTGCTGGGCTCCGCTTTGCAACTCTGTCTATTGCTTTTATGGTGAAGCAAGCACAAAACTTCTAAGACGTCAAACCTAACCTTGATAATAATTTGAATGTTACAGCTGTTCCTCCCCACAATGGAGGACAACGAATCACAGGTGGTGAACTCACCACCATTGACAAGTATCCGTTTGCCGCAGCCATGCTTATGGAGTTGGGTGCATCTTTGGTGCAAAGTTGCGGAGGAGCCATCTTGAACGAGAGAAATATTCTTTCTGCTGCACATTGCTATGCCCTGTAAGTGATGGTGAATTTATCAAAGGTAACCTTTTGCGTTTTATATATATTTAGATATTTCATTCAAAATTCGATTCCAGAATATTGTTATGTGTAGGTTTAACGAAGGTTTTGATCTCAACTTTTCAAACATATACCTACAAGTGAGTTGCCGTGTGCTCTATCAATATAAATAACACTTGTTAATTCGGGTCGTAGCTCGTTCTTCGACTCAAAAACCCACTCGCTAAGAAGGTTCTTGTCTTTCCAGAGGAATCGTTGACCCGAAAATATGGCGCGTTCGAGTTGGATCTACTTTCAGTACAAGTGGTGGATTTGTTCACTCTGTCCAGAATATCGTCAACCATCCTGATTTCAACGTCCTGCCCTTCGATGCCGATGTAGCTGTGCTACATCTTTCAACCCACATTGTGTTCAACAGCCTTGCACAGCAAGTGTCTATAGCTGGACGCAACTACATCCCGGCAGATAATGATCCCATCATAGCTATTGGGTGGGGACAGACTGAAGTAAGTATAGAATGGGGAAATATTTTTTATTTACCTTAGCAAGTTGTAGCGATAGATGGCTCAATAACAAGGTAACACAAGTTTTAAAACGCGGAATTGGAATTTTCCCAACGTAATGTAGATTTACGTGTTATGAACAAGTCCGGTTGGACTTCGGTCCCCTGTCCGCATCATTTGACCCGACCAGGTCAGCTACCCTTTTCTGATCCGTCGTCACTCGGCCAAAAAGCGATCTTAAATGAATTGTAATGCTCAGGTTGATTTGTTATTGACTTCGTTCTTGATTTATGTTATTTGTTTCAGTTTCAAGGAACTGCATCAGAACAACTAAAACACGTACAACTTTACGTAATAAACCAGGAAGCCTGCAGAGCAATTTACACAGACGCGCTTACTGACAGCATGCTCTGCACCGCCTCCAATCCGCCTGGTCAAGACGTGTGCCAGCAGGACTCTGGCGGTCCTCAAGTGCATACCAACCCTCAAGGAAATTACGTCATAGTTGGAGTCACTGCCTGGGGGAACCCATGCGGTGGATCGGACCCTGGTGTCACTGCAAGGGTATCCAGTTATTCTGACTGGATTCTGGCCAATGTGTTTACGCCATAAATAAATTTGAAAGATACAACGGTTGTTTCATTTCGTGAGTGTAATTTTTTTTTTTATTGACTTATTTAAAACTAGGTAGCTTTGCCCGCGACTTTGTACGCCTACATTTGTATGGAAAATACGCAGTGTCGAACATACTGATAACGCTTTTCCGCGCGTAGGAGAGCGGGATCTGGTAGCCTGCGCACGGAAGCATGTTTTTAACCGACTTCCAAAACAAAAGGAGGCGGTTCTCAATTCGTCGTGAACTTTTATTATGGATATTATTATTTATTTTTTTTATGTATGTTCACCGATTGCTCAAAAACGCCTGAACCGATTTCAGAAATTCTTTTTTTGTTTGAAAGAGTATACTTCCCAGGTGGTCCCATAATAATCTCGCCAGGATCTGACTATGGAATCCATGAGGAATTGAGGGAACTCCTCAAATTTTATAGGCACACATATAGTGATTTTGATATTTTAAGTAATGTGTCAAGCATATACATTCAGAATATAAAATTTGGTGAAGTGGAGCTGATGAATCGAAGACCTGGAGTACATTAATATTTTTTATGTATGTTCACCGATTACTCAAAAACGCCTGGACCGATTTCAGAACCTCTTTTTTCGTTTGAAAGAGTATACTTCCCAGGTGGTCCCATAATAATTTCGCCAGGATCTGATTATGGAATCCATAAGGAATTGAGGGAACTCCTTAAATTTTATAGGCACACATATAGTGATTTCGATATTTTTAGTAAGTAATGTGTCAAGCAATTACATTCAGAATATAAAATTTGGTGAAGTGGAGCTGATGAATTGAAAACCTGGAGCACATTAATTGGAACCAGCTAAACTGTTATAGATACGAAGAAGCCGCCTTTGCAAAATATGTTTGGTGTTATTAGCACTCTCTGTTGAGATATAAAACATTCAAAGACTTAACCTAATGTGGAACCCTAAGTGCCTGACTAATCTATAAGAGATACGCAGAAACTGCGATGACAAAAAATAATCAGTAGACGAGCAATTTCTGATGACATACAAAAATTGAAGGTCAAGAGTACCCAATGTGGAACTTAAGAGTCCAGCTAATCTATCAAAAATACGCAGGAACGGTAATAGAAAGAAATATTCAGTGTGACAAGTACTTTCTGATGTAGGTAATATTAAAATTTAAGGTCTGGAGTATCCAATGCTTTAAGAGCCCGTCTATAGAAATTATTTTTTAATAATGAATGGAGTATAGTAACAGAACAAATTCGTTCTTTGGTTTCTTTATATGCTACATCTTGCTCATAACGCAAGTAAACGTATCATTCAGGTTGAGAGATTGAAAAAATAATGTCTTTGTATCATGCACTTTGCACTGAGCAAAATGAGCTACTGAGCTAAATGAGCGATTAATATCCTTTTCAATGAGTGATAGCGCGCACCTCTGAAAGTTATTCATCTTGTTGATGTAATGAAACTCAAATTATCCTATTAAGCCTGCTACACACATGCCGCAATTAATTTTTTAGTGGAAGTAGTTTCTTTGTGTGGGAATTAAGGGGATGATGGAACATAAATAAACTAAAAAGTAATAAATAAAAGGTTATTTAAAAAAATCAATGACCGCCTTCCATGCCTTCCTAATACGCACTAAAAGGTAACAAATAATTGTTTTGATCAACTCCCACTTACTTTAAAATATTATATAATTAGAACACATACATAATTATTGTTGTTAATTTTGGAGTCGACGCCAGTCCAGCCAAGCTCTTTATAGTAAATTTTCTACAATTGACGAATTATATATATCTATCGTTACAACTTAAATAACAACGCTACTTTGTTAACCATGGCTGGCGTCGACTCCACAATTAACAACAATAATTATGTATGTGTTCTAATTATATAATATTTTAAAGTAAGTGGGAGTTGATCAAAACAATTATTTGTTACCTTTTAGTGCGTATTAGGAAGGCATGGAAGGCGGTCATTGATTTTTTTAAATAACCTTTTATTCATTGTCTGATCCTTGTCTTTGTATGGAAAACACGCTTCCGCGCACGGGTTAGCAGATCCCGCTCATACGCTCGGAAAAGCGTTTTCAGTATGTTCTACACTGCATGTTTTCCAAACCGGGGCGGGCAGTTACTTAATTAATGTTAAAAACCTTTTCAATAGTCATAAGAATTCAATTTACTGCCTATAAATTAATAACACAAGTTGAATAAAAAAAAGTCACTTAAAAATCGGTTTAAAAAAAATCAAAATTCAAACTTACTACCTACTTATTATTGATTATTTGTACCCTTAGTTTGAATCCAGGTAACACATAGCCAAATAAAAAAAGTCCCATCAAAATGGGTCCAGCAGTTTTGGCGTGATGTGGTGACGTACAGACAGACAGAAATTCTAAAAAAAAAATGTTACGCCTTGGTATCGCTAATAATGCCTGTTGCAATATTTTTTTTTGTAAAACTATTCAATGTACAGACACGACCCCTCTAGAGATTTATCATTTATGTATAGATAAAAAAGTTATACCTTAGTAATTAATAAATATTATCTTCACTGAACTCATATGATCGATGGTCTAAAAAATTGATTCATTATCAAAGTTATTTTATTCTTTATCAAATGTTTTGCATCCTTTAATGATAATATTATTATGATTGTAGATTTTATGAATGTGCTTGTCAAACCTAAACAAATATAGAATACAGGAACACAAAAAAATATAATATAACCTTCCAAGGATGCTGAAAATTCGTATGGTAAGATAACCTTGATTGAGGTTACTTTCTTTGCAGTTCTTTAGAAAGCTTCAATATCAAGATCAGACACTGAGCAAATGGCATCAATTCTCGCGACATAATTTTAATTCTAAATCTTAGTAGCCCTGTCACTTTCTTAACGTTGACATAAGAACAGGATAAAATAAACACATGACTTTGACATTCCTAATTTGACGTAAGACTGCTTATTTGACGTCAAATAAGGAACATGCTCTATGCTCCGTTCTTATTTAAAGCGGCTTATGTCAAATTAGGAATGTCAAAAACATGTGTTTATGTGCTATCCTATTCTTATATCAAAGATAAGAAAATGACAACGCTACTAAGAATTAGGATTAAAATTATGTCACGAGAATTGACGCCATTAGCTCAGTGACTGATCTTGATATTGAAGCTTTCAATTGTAATTTTCACAAGAAAAATAACTCTATTACTCTTAAATTGACAACTATACTTAATGTCTCACTTTTATTCACTAAGAGTTTGGTTAGTGAGCTGACACGCCCATCGCCAAAATGGGGTTAAAAACTGGGAACTAAATGGCACCACTAGCGAGTTTTTCCTGTGATTGGTCAGTAATTTGTCAATGTCAATGTCAATATCAGTTTTGCGTCTTCTCATTGGTCTCTTTTGGAACACTCGCTAGTGGCGCCATCTGCAATTAGCTTTGCGATTTTATCCCCATTGTAATGCAGGCAAAAAAAAAAAAACTGGAACATTCCAGGAACTTTTATCGTTCCAGTCAAAACTGGATTGAACTAATTTCAAAATTTACGGAAAGTCCAACTCTTATCTTAATTAACTCCTACTATTTTTTTAATCTTCGCCTTAATCATAGATATCGGGTCCTATTTTTCGATAAAAGCATAAGACATTATCTCTTTGACAGTCATTTATTAATAGGAAGAAAATAATGCGGACGGTTTTAGTTTTGCTTATTTCTGCGGCCTCAGTTCTGGGTATGTATTTTTATCATAATATTTATTATCAAAGTATTTCAGTAACAATGTATACAGGACATAAGAGAGGTGTACCGAAAACTAAATGGTGCGAAACTGAAAAACTTTTACAAATAAATTCTTTTGAATTTCTGATACAAGTAATAGTCTAATTGTAATCGAAGTGGTTATTTGTTTTTGACTACATCATTGTAAGGAAATGAGTTCTCATAGCCCGTGTGGTGCCGGGTTAGTATAGCATCACCTCATTACTTCCTGCTGGTGTCGTAAAAGGTGACTAAGGGATAAATCCAGGGAATGGGCAGCAGCGTTCCCTGTGAATGAAAAACTTCTACTGCGCTCACTAACCCGCCTGCCAAGCGTGGTGAGTATAGCATATACCCCCCAATTTTGGGGAGGCCCATGTCCAGCAGTGGACTGTTGTGGCTGATGATGATGAGTTCTCATGTAGAAGGAGGATATTTTATTTCTTCTTCTTCTGTCTAGCGTTGAACCAGCCTTGCTGGGTTCTGCTTTGCTTTCTATTGCACTTATGGTGAAGCATATATAAGCACAAAACTTCTAAGACGTCATACTTAACCTTGATAATAATTTGAATGTTACAGCTGTACCTCCCCGCAATGGAGGACAAAGAATCACAGGTGGTGAGCTCACCACCATTGACAAGTATCCGTTCGCTGCAGCCATGCTTATGGATCTCGGTGCATCTTTCAGCCAAAGTTGCGGAGGAGCCATCTTGAACGAGAGAAATATTCTTTCTGCTGCACATTGCTTTGCTCTGTAAGTGATGGTGAATTTATCAAAGATAACCTTTTGCGTTTTATATATATTTAGATATTTCATTCAAAATTCGATTCCAGAATATTGTTATGTGTAGGATTAAGGAAGGTTTTGATCTCAACTTTTCAAACATATACCTACAAGTGAGTTGCCGTGTGCTCTATCAATATAAATAACACTTGTTAATTCGGGTCGTAGCTCGTTCTTCGACTCAAAAACCCACTCGCTAAGAAGGTTCTTGTCTTTCCAGAGGAATCGTTGACCCAAAAATATGGCGCGTTCGAGTTGGATCTACTTTCAGTACAAGTGGTGGATTTGTTCACTCTGTCCAGAATATCGTCAACCATCCTGAGTTCAACGTCCTGCCCTTCAATGCCGATATAGCTGTGCTACATCTTTCAACCCACATTGTGTTCAACAGCCTTGCACAACAAGTTTCTATAGCTGGACGCAACTACATCCCAGCAGATAATGATCCCATCATGGCTGTCGGATGGGGACATACGCAAGTAAGTATAATATAGAAGTTGGAACTATTTTTTTATCCTCAGTTATTTGTAGCGAAAGTAAAAGAAACACAAGTTCTGAAACGTGAAATTGAAGTTTTCTCAGCGTAATGCAGATTTAGAAATTGTCCAAATTGAACAAACATGTCCAGTTGGACTTCGGTCCCCTGGTCGCTTCACCCGACGCGACCAACTTAGCTACCCCTTTTTCATCCATCCGTCGTCTCGGCTCGGCTAACTTACCTCAACATTTAATTCCCAAAAAGTGATTTTAAATGAATTGTAATGCTCATTAAAGGTTGATTTGTTATTGTATTTGGTCTTGATCTGTGTATAATTTGTTTTAGTTTCAAGGAACCCCATCAGAACAACTGAAACACGTCCAACTTTACGTAATAAACCAGGAAGCCTGCAAAGAAATTTACACAGTCAGGCTTACTGACAGCATGCTCTGCACCGGGTCCAACCCACCTGGTCAAGGCACGTGCCAACAAGACTCTGGCGGCCCACAAGTGCATACCACCCCTGAAGGAAATTACGTAATTGTTGGAGTAACTTCCTGGTCCTTTCCATGCGGTGGATCGGATCCTGGTGTGACTGCCAGGATATCTAGCTTTTCTGACTGGATTCTGGCCAATGTGTTTAAGCCATAAATAAACTTGAAAGACACATTGGTTGTTTAATTTTGTAGGTGTAAAATTATTTTATTTTCTTATCATTATAAGATGTAATTCACAAATTTCAGTTTGTATGATTGTGCTTGTTAATCCTTTAAAAATAAATAGAATACTTGAACGCTAAAAATATGACCAAAGGCTTGAATATCAAGATCAGTCGCAGAGCCAATATTTAGGTAGGTAATCTTTTCAAAACTGTTTCGAAGAAGAGTGAAGGCAATACATCTAGCTTGGTAAGAAGTCAATAAGTGACTTTCGATGTAGAAAATAAATAAATAATGAATTCCGCTACTTGGAATTCGTGAGAAATCCATGGGAGGCTGAAACTGCCATACATAACAGTACTTATTTATGATGTTCATTATCATTGTATTGGTTTAGTACAAGTTTATTTTTGATCGAACAGAGAACAGCGTAGCATTTCTATAAAATATCAAAATATTATTAAAGCTTCGAAATATAATGATTAACTTTGGTAGTTAGGTATAGGTACCTATTAATATTTAATCTTAATTTTGACATACTTACTCGTACAATAGTAAACGGGGTGTAAGGGACAGCTTCCGTCAACAAAACTGAACAACTATCACCGGGAATTTTTTTCCGGAAATGAAAAAATAATTGCTTTTCCATACAAGTTGTCTGATCGAGTTTGTCATTTTGTATGCTAAAAAATTCTTATTTTTTTCATCTCTTGTAAGAATTTCCTGGTGGAGGTTGTTCAGTTTCGTTGACTGAGCAACCCCTAAGTATCAGTTTGCGGGAAGCTGTCCCTTACACCCGGTATAGAAGTAAAGGTGTCAGCGGTTGTGTTTATTACCTGCAACAAAATTAAATGCCTATCATATACTTTAAAATAATTATAGTATACCATATCTTTGTTCCATACCCGTCATCTGCTGTCAATTTATCGATAAACTTGAAATGACATCGCCGTTCCGCGTCCCGTTAGGGTTAGTTCACTCCAGGAAGCGACACCACGCGACGCGACGCAGCGTCTTCAATGCATCTCGTTGTGCAGCGCGACACCGCAAAGAATTTTCAAGTTCTGTTAATGCGTTACTACCTTTTCGCATTGTAAATAAGGTTATATAATGGCGGCAGCTCTGGCCGCATCATTCCTTAACTAATTTTAAGATAGCGCTGTCACTTTCTTAACTTTGACATAAGAACAGGATAGCAAATAAACACATGTCTTTGACATTAGACTGCTTATAATGACCTAAAATAAGAGAGCATGCTCTATGCTTAGTTCGTATTTAAAGCGTCTTAAATATATGTCTGTTCTTAAGTCAAAGTTAAGAAAGTGACAGCGCTATCTTAAAATTAGTTAGGGAATGTTGCCGCCAGAATCGAGATAATTCTCTCGAAAGCACACGCTCCCGAAAAGTGCAAGCCGCGTCGCTTCGCGTCGCTTCCCGGTGTGAATTGACCCTTATTTTATTGTTCTCCAGTTTACAGCCTCCGCGAATGGTACGTAAAATGAGAACTGACGTTACGGGAAATTTTACTGCACTGGAAGGAAGCCAATTGGGTTTTAACGAGCATGTAGGGTCTGGTTACTGAACATGATGTTGTAAGTATCATAACATAACTTTACAGTAACAAAATAAAGATTTTCTTCTTCAATTTCGATTTCGCAAATTTTATGTGTTTCGATAAATTAAGAAGTTATTATATTAGTACTAGTCGTAGCAATACTTATCGATCTGAATTTTCTGGAGTTTCAAAATTTCCGTTTGTAGTTTTCCTACATTGAAGGTAAATTTGGGTAAATTAGGTACATGAAGGCAAATTTGGGTAAATTAGGTAAGGTAAAGGTCAAACCGGTCCTTGAAGCCTTGTAAGGCCTTAGCTGAAGGACGGAATCATCTATTATGAATGGACTTGTATAGATAAGTAAAGGGCGGGGTACTTAAGCCCCTATTTAGTACACCATTGTATATTATGCCTTTCTGTCGTCTTACACGAAGAGCTAATCCTATTGTTCTAGGATAGCTGTGTTTGGCGTTGAATGAAACAATGAGACTAACAGTTAAACAAAACAGTCACATAAGACTACTATTATACAACTTTCTTTAAATTTCTTTATCCCTTTTATAACTAGATCTAATTATTAAATGACGCATGTAGACTATATAAAGTCAAGAAGGAATATTTAAAGTAAAACTACTGTTAGTTAACTTACAAGAGCATTTTTGTATACGTATCTGGTCGGTTATAAATTATAATTGATCATTGAAATATTATTTTACCTGACTGTAGAATTTATTCACATAATATGTTTCACGTATCTTTTATACTCTTTTCGTATATTATACTGGACAGGGCGATGGAAAACGAAGAGAGCATGAAAGTCAGCTGGCCACGACAGCTGCATGAGCACTTTACTAAAAGCCTGACAGCTCGCAAAGTTTGCAGTTTGTTTTAAGGATACCCGGCTCATACTAGTGTCACAAACAATGAAAAAAAAAAAATGTTTAATCGAGAGTGAAAAAGTGTTGCCTAAGTGAACAAGTAGTCTGTTGTAGTCTGTATCATCGCTTATTAACAAGTAAGATAGAAGAAGTAATGCTAGTTTATACTAAGCATAATGAATACTTAGGTAATCGATAATCTTTCGAAAATACTCTTTGTTCTCATTTAAAACTTTATTCGATTAGGTAACTATGTATTTAAATAGTTTCAAATGTTATGTTGGTTGTTGTCTTCCCAGAAGTGCTAAAAAGTTGTCTTTGGCAAAGAAATTGCCAGGGAATCATAATTTACTACCTAATATCATACATACAAAAAACACGACGTTGTTAGGTATGCTTACTTAAAAAAAAATCTACCGGATTTTTAAATAAGTTTTCAGAGATGTTTTTAATCACGGCAGCGCTAGTGTTCGTTGGGTAACATCTTAACATGGAGAGCGTTACACATGGCTTTACTTGATAAATTATTTAGCTATGTGCTTTTCTAGTTCAGCTGTTGTGACGAATGTCAATGTCAACGGAGGTAGCCGAGCGTCGCGGAGTTTTCCGAAGGCTTCGATCGATTTTATACTTGAACTTGCACCATACGTGAGCTCGGTCGGCATTGGTCTGTTTCTGTTTATAGTCTGGCCATGGGTAGAAGCCTTCAATTCTTTTTTTAATATTACGAAATTCGAAATTAAGGCTCGTATTTAAAAAGCAATCTCAAGATTGAGAGCAATATTAAGTATGGATTTGACAGGTCGTTTTGTACTGAAATGACATTTCTGATACGAACTCAAACTCGCTGCCACTCTTGAGAGCTGATTATAAATACGGGCCCCTTTTAATTCATTATTAAGATACAAAATTAACAGCACAACAGCAGTCCGTCAAAGCGATGTCAGAAAATTATTATTTTGTTTTCAATTTGAGGTGTAAAGATACTTACGAGTATTAGTCAATTGTTTTATGTGTTTAATTAGTGAAATTACACACGGTACCGATTTAATTATAGAAATTTCACATTCCAGTAAGTCATCTAAAAATATACACTCAAAATGTTATACCTATGCATCTGTGTAGGTATTTCTTTTCACTCGTGCATCGTCTCATTAGAGAGCTTCGTTAATGAGCATCGCGGTAACGAGACGGTGTGAAGGACGCTTTACTTTTTAACCTAACGTTATTTGGTATACTATAATAAGAATTTTCGATTGTGATACTACCTCGTGGGGGAAGATTTTTGCCCAGCAGTGGGTCAATAATTCTTTTAAATTATGTTAATACGATATCGGATTTAATAACGTACAGTTTAAATTAGTTCTGTTTCTTTAAGTTTCTTAAAATTTGAAAGGGAGAAGAGATTATGATTTTACTGTTTATTAAAAGATATATCGATTAAACCGGGTCGAATTGATTCTTTTTATCAATTTAATGACGAAAATTACCGAGCCTAAAAGCAAAAAAATATTACCAGCTATTATTTTTAAATTTTATTTCATTAAACTGAATATGACAAGTCTACTTAACTTTTAAAAAGGTTAAATTAAAAGCTTTTTTCTGTTGATAAAAATATTGATTCACATCAAATTAATGTCGAATGATTATGATCATTATCATTTATTTTTAATAGATCTATTAAATCCACTGTCAATGTCCACAATGAAGGACGACATGACATTTGATTGGTCTTCTGATATTGGTGTTAATTCAGGACGCACTATTAATAATTATAATTCTTAGTAGCGCTGTCACTTTCTTAAATTTGACATAAGAACAGGATAGCAAACAAACACGTGACTTTGACATTCTTAATTTGACGTACGGCGCTTTAAATAAGGAATGACCATAGAGCGTGCTCACTAATTTTAATTAATTTAAGCAGTCTTATGTCAGATAAGAAATGTCAAACTCACGTATTTGTTTGCTATCCTGTTCTTATGTCAAAGTTAAGAAAGTGACAGCGCTACTAAGAATTAGAATTAGTAACTGGACGGCGTGAATTGAGGCCATTATCTGAAATTAAATTAATATTTAAGTTCAAGCCCAGAGTGGATTGACATTGACATCTGACTGTGATGTTAATTTGAACTTTCACGCACATTGTATAAAAACAGAAATGTTTAATTGTTATGCGAGATTCTGACCTAAATGCAAAAAGTTGACGTGTCTATGCCGTGAATTCATGATGAGCCAAAAGTATGTCAAAATTATCTTACAAAACTTTTATTACCAGCGAGAATAAAATGTGAATATATTAGGAGACAGCATTTTGACAACAGCTACATTAGCGGTCCGGAATCTTATTTCTTATTTTTGTCAAATTATGCATGTATTTATCTACAATAGGAAATGAGACGCTAAATATCTACTATATTAACTAAGTTCTTTTGAACCGAAACCCCCACAGCCCAAAATACATTATATACTACTGCCTCATACAACAGAAACTTTTTACCCCTTTTTCTTCTCACAAACCTGGAATGAACCAGTTCACCGCCCACGTATCTAAGTAGGTAGCTCAAGTAGCTGGAAGGTATCTTGAGACGCCGCCCAAGTATTAATTAAAATGCTTTTTAAAGTAGCCGCCCAAGTTAAACAAAGTAGGTGCTTAATCTCCCAGTTTCTCAGAGATCCGCCGTAGAGCGAGCGAGAAACTACCAGATGTAGGTACTAAATAATTCAGATGCGCCTTACTAAAGACTAAGTAGTCTTTGTCGTAAAGAAGCTACGAATGTTTAACTAAACTTAGCATCTTGTTTAGGAAATGATAATTAAGAAATAATAATAGAGAAACTATTCGATATATAAAAACAATACAATACAATACAAACATTCTTTATTGCACCAAAATAATTATAGATACAAAAAAACGTAGAAAATAACAGTAAGTACAACACAGGCGGCCTTATTGCTAAGTTAGCAATTTCTTCCAGGCAACCTTTGGGTATGGGGTACATATAATAAGGAGGAAACCGGGAAAACATGAGAAATGAAAGATTACGGAACGATTTTGCCGTGTTTTGTAGCTTAGTTGGTAGAGTCATTTAAATCGTGCATTGTATTTTTAATTTACATGGTCTTGGACTTTTACATGGTCTTGAACTTTTTTGTAAGCAATGGGCATGGCAAAATTTCCCATAAATATAATTTCTTCTACTGCACAGTTAGTGGCTACATATACATAGTAGTTATATAGGTTTTTGGTATTTTGTGGGGTAGTAGGTCCCATATAAGGCACGAATTATTTATTTAGCACAGACGTAGTTAGCCAATTTGTTAAGATATTTTGAAATAAATAAATAATTATAGGCCTCTTGTTTTAATCCAACAAGAAGGCTGTCGTAATATTTGTTTGCCTCTCCGAACTACCCTTTGTATTGATCGACATTCACATTAGTCAGGGTTATACATCGATCAGTAGCGGTCTCCGACATGTCGTGCCCTTGTCGAACAAATTCTAATGGGGCAGGAAGTATCCGGCCGAATTGAGTAGGCCTTGGGAATCTTTGAGTGGTGGAAAAGGTTGCAGGATATAAATATTCATTTTATTGCTGGTGTACCGAGCTTTTTTAAGATTTTCTATTGTTTTATGGTCGTTAAGATATTTTTGATTGTTCGGTAAGAGTTTTAAGTAGCTAATATTTTACTAAAACAAACTTTACCAGAGTTCTTAATTTACCAGCGCGAACGGTAGAAAAAAATAAATTATTTAGATTTGCTGCGATCACGCTACATTTTGATTGTGCCGTGCTTTGCAATAAAGTAAGTACTTACTAGGCCCTCCGTGATATCCATCATGTTAATTGCATAACGCTCAAGTCACCCAATCAAACAAAAAACCCAACTTACATCGTCTTATTCATACACCACATGATTCTGATTTTCCTTTTTAGCAGCACACGCGGATATAAAAATCCCTAAAATGTGTATTGTCGTGTTCACAACAGACGCCGGCGTGGCCTATAACTTCCCTGGCGACAGCCACAAATGCGAAAACTTGCGAACAAAAAACATGACTCGAACTAACAGGAAACTAGTTCGTATTGTGGAGCATTCGGAGATCCGGTGTAGGGTATGGGCACATGCAATATTATTTATACTTGTTTTTATGTAACTCAGTCTGTTGCGTTGCGTATTTATTTATTATTATTTATTTATTATTTGTATATTATTTCTCGTAAAAACTGTCTACGAGTAGTTTCTTCAGTAAATTCATTTAACATAGCATTCATTCTACAAAGCGTAACTCGTAGTATTTTTTATATATTTCAATTCCGCAAGACGTTATGCAAAATATAAACCATGATTAAAATGATCTAGTGATTGCTTAAGAGGTGGGCTACAGCCTTTTAATTGGGTATCTTTCTTTTGTTTTGTATGAGTTTATCAGCCTACCATTTGGTCTGAAGTGTGCTCCGCTACATCTTCTCACTCGACCCTGTCCCCGCTATTAGTTTAACGAGACCGTAGTAAATTGCAGTTGCGAGTTCCGTGAACAGAGACGCTCCCCGCGCTTGCCACTGAAACCGTGCGCCACTTTGATTGGCTGCTTTTGAGAGGAACACGGCTATCACAAAGATACGATTCAAAGAATTACTTGACTAGATTTTGAGCGGTGTAAAACGTAAATGAAAAGATGTTTTGGCAGTCAAATCAGTTACCCTACCGGAAATTAAACATGGGATTTCAGAGTAACTGCTAAGTACTTCGGTTTAAAGGTAACTACTTACTTACCTCAAAACCTGACCGTTTTCCACTAATGACGCTATCGAGAGATTGCTAGATTAATGATTAGTGGCTAAAAACAGGATCCAGTTTAGTAAATCAGCATTTGTTACGACTCCTTCTCTTGCTGGAGGAGCCTATTATTGCATCTTACCTTTTTGAATAAATCAACAATATTTTTTATGCCTTAATTTTTATCCTACTAATATTATAAATAGATATTATAGATCGGGATAAAACTTGGCACACATAAAAGGCTATGTCCTGGAATAGTACAAAACTTACTTTTCACCGTAGGCGAAAAGCTAGTAAACTATTTGAATCTGAATCCTGAAAACTTAACAGAATAAAATGATTAAAATTCTCTGAAATTAAAACTCTCTCGGCTATTTACAGTCTTTCTTCTCATGTTTATTTAAATTCAGAAAGATAACTCCTTTTCGTGCCTATGTTGGATCCGGTCATTACGCATTTCCAGGCACGAATTTAGGGAACTTACCTTTTTTCGTGGCAAATTAAGTGAGACATACTAGATGTTCATTTATTACGACTAAAGAGTAAGTGAATTAATTTTTCAAGAGAATCTGGAACAGTTTTTCCTCCCAATGAATCTTTAGTTCTAGGCTCTAATATAAGCCATTACGATCGATACGACACGAAGAAGAAGGCTCTAATTAATTTTATTGTTTAGGTAAGTAAAGCCTGGAAAACTTTTATGAAAGGAATAATTGCATTTGATGCGAAATTAAAAATTATACTATTTGATAAATAACACAAAAATTTACACTTTTATAATGACGGTGCAATATTCAATGCTACGAAAAGTTCTACGGGTGCTACGCCGTAGCAACGCTACGAAATTAATTGCAATTCGTTACGCGTTTTTTTGTTGAATAATTTTGTGATAACGTGAGGTGAGAAACGAGAGAAGGTTATAAGTTTGAGATGTATTTTTATTGTATTTGTACAATTAAATTACAACATGTAGCGTAGCCACTAAGGAAAGCCGAGAAAACTCTCGGCAGGACAAGAAGAAGAGTTAAAAAAAATGCTACAATGCATGGAATGATGAGTCCATCCCTGTGTCCCAGGGCTCATTAGTCGCTATCTCCAAGGGACACCCTTGATGAGCTGTTCTTTGTTTACACAACCCAAAAGAGGTTTAGTAATTCTAATTTCTATAGCGACTGGCAGTGGTTGAAAAACAGCTGACTGACGTGTAATTTATAAAGAAAAGGACACCTGCGTGTTTTTTTTTACATTGTTTGATGAGCTCAGTAGCGCCCCCACGAGTAATTTTATTTTGTCTCAAATACAAACATTTTCATGTATATATCTAAGTATATTTTGGAAATTGACATTTTCCATATTCTCATGAATTTAAGATTTGCGTATAAATCGAAAGTATTTTTTTCAATTTTGTAATCCATACAGACACAATTTATACTTCTTAGCTTAAAATCGCCAAAAGAGATAATTTTTTGCACTTTCGACATTAAAAGGTTAAAAAAAATAAAAAATATTTTTATTGGAAAGCATTAAATTTTAAATTAGTCTTTGTGCTTGTAAGTTTATTATGTCACAATTTTAGAAAGATCGTATTTAAAAAAAAACAAATTATGTTACAATCAAAATGAAAAAATACTGACATTAATTACAGATCTTTCTTAGACAAGAAGCCAAGACTGGTTAAATAAATATGGCTAATTAATCTTACTCGTCTGAATTGTCATAGCGCTTTTCACAATTTTTCTTCGCTGGCTAATTTAATTTTAAGTCCTCCACAAAATCCCGACCATAATGAAATTTTGTCTTTGTCTGAATACTTCATTAACAGTTAGATGTTGAGGGATTACTTAAATATCACCTACAACTATGCTGCACTGGGAGCTGCTCCTCCTGGTAAGAGATGTAAACAGAATGGTTCAGAAATGGACAAAAGGAAAGAGAAAAAAGCAAGGGACTAGGTCCACTATAGATAAAAGTGAAACTGAAATTTAAAAAGTATTACGAATGTAGAACCTAAAACTTGGCGAGAACGAAGTCGCAAAAGCTAGTAAAATATATGCCAATTAAATTTTAGATAGTAACCTCTCTTCTGGTTTGTTGTGTTATGTTTTTATTTTCCATTACCTATATGAATATATTTTGGATTCAACATCTTTACTTTGCACAATGTATAACCTAGTACATTATAACCTAGGAAACAATGCAAATTTTAAATTTTCCTGCTTCAAAGTGCTTAAGCTTATATTTTTAAGTGACGTTTTGTGACAGATACGTAGAGCATATTGTGGATATGCTTAAGTTATTTATAAAGCCACGTGACAGGGGAGTGCAAAACGGCCTTCACCCAGGCACAGTATATGCAAACAACAGTACAATGCCTATATAAAAGCGATAGAAATCTGCCATTTGCAGACGTGCCTGCACACTGTTCTTAAATATTGTCTTGCAATGGTTCACAAAACAAATGATTCCAAGTAACCCCTGGGTATGTTTTAGACAAGTTTCGATTACCTGTATGAAAATTTTTTGCTGTTCCATACTAGTACTATGACTCAGGTAAGCTGATGACCTGATAAAGATCGCAGGGCGGCATTAGCATGGAGTCGCTACGTGAAGTGCGTGTGACATGAAAAAATTGGATGGAGCTTTGACTGGTAAATAAACCACATTTATTTATTGCACATAGATGACAGTACATTATTCGTGCAATACTTATGACGACCACCGTCAATAGAAGCTTAATAAACTCTGATATTAAACTTTATTTATAAACTAATGACTTTGTTTATATATAAATAAAGTCAAACGGTTGTATGAACTTTTTCAATAGACAAGAACTTATCAAAATCAATGTCAAACCATTAACGCATACGAGTCCAAATATGACCACCCATTTTTGATGATTAATTTTTTAATAGTTGACTTTAACTGTAGATAAAAATTGTGGTTACTGGTTATATTTCAACTCGCATGCCGTAGAAGGTTAATTTCATGAAATTCACTAATTCACTAATACATTCCAGACATTTCATATCTGAAATGTCATATTTAGCAACTCATGTCAAATTGTCTAAACTTTTGAAAAGTTAAGTATACCTTATTTACCTACTCATAAATAAGATGTTATACCGAGCATCCTAAGTACTTGGTACCAACATAAATAACTCGAAGTTTTCCAGCATAAAATGTATGTTACCCAACTTTGCCATGTCAGTTACGAAATTAAGATACTATGGTAAAACATTTCTAAACTGGGCTATACAAAATCGTAGGAAATACCAAATTATATACCTACAACGATAAACTATTTTACGGTAATATGCAAGTGAGGTATTTAAAACAAAGCCAAACAAATAAAAACAGTACCTAGGATGACAGTAGGTCATCATCATCTTCCTAGCCTTTTTCCCGTATCTCTCGGGGTCGGCTACCTAATCTAGGGGGTACTGGTTTTTACACAGAGCGACTGCCATCTGACCTCCGCAACCCAGAAGGGAAACCAAACCCAATCCTAGATTAGGTTACACACAACCTTTGAATTTCTTCGTAGCTGTGTGCAGGTTTCCTCACGATGTTTTCCTTCACCGTAAAAGCGCCGAATAAACGTACATATGAAATTCGAAAACCGAAAAACACATTGGTACGTGGTGGGATTCGAACCACGACCTCCTGCACAGAAGGCCGCAGCCCTTTCCACTACACCATCCGGGCTGTAGGATGGCAGTAGGTATTTTAGAAAAAAATAAGTATAAATTAGATGGGAAACTGAACATCACTCTAGATACTAGAGTCTAGTATTTTTCAGTGATGTTGTTGGCGAAAACTATTTTCATTCTTTGTAAACTAAAATGAGAAAAGATAAAAATACCTTGTGCCAAACTGCTGTAACCATCCGGTGATATAAGTGGAGTTTCTCCACCACTGTACATTTTACTTGATGTAACACTCACTTCACATTCAAACTATCACAAACTTTTTTACACAAGTAACACAGCACAAACTTGAATTATGTAAGATATTATAAATCGATCCATCTACTTACAAATTAAAGGTCAGGTAAGAGAGCTTTTTACCAGATAAAAGCTAGACGGTAAAGTTAAAGAAGCAGCCTGCTTGTTTTACACAAACTCACAGTGACTTAGTGAACTAAAGAAACTGGCATCTTACATATTATTATATAACAGTTTCACCAGTGTTTAAATATTCCATGCTTGAATTTTTCACTCTGTTTCTAATATTCTAAAAGCTTTTTATTTTGTAGACGGAACTGGCTGAAAGCAGATGTTAATAAAAATCAAGTTAACTCGTTTACACTTTCTGTAGCAAATTACATTTTATTTCGCACTGGCCATTGTTCAGAGAATTCCACAAAAAAACATTATACACAAATATTTACGTTCAATGAACATTCTGAATTCAAATTAGTGTTAATTAATCACAAAAGAATTCGAATATTTTCAGCCAGGCACAGAGGCGCGCTTTTTTCTTTCTGATCAAAATTCGCAATGGCACGCGATGTTTGACTAGCGACTTTATATCGAGGTTCGTAAGTTCTATATTTGCACAGAGTTTAGTACCCCTCAGGCACGTCGCGTCGAGGCTAGTGGTAGGTAGTCACTGCCACCACCCCAGTCCCACCATGGCTCTATGGTAGTACCACCATCATTTAGCTAACGACATTGAACATGAAATGAATGAATGTTATGGAAACGGCGTCCTTCGATTTCTCATTTAGGAGTGAAAGCTCATGGCAATGTTATCAATGGAAATGGTTTTAAGGAAGGTTAATTTAATCAATATTCTTCGTCGTGTACTCTTGTAATAGTTCCTATCATCATTTTCACTGTGACTGCCTTCATTTCATAGGTTCGTATACTTTTTAGTCACTGTATCGTTTCCCACATACTCGTCGTAGCTAATTTTGAACAATTTATAAAACTACGGTTTGAACAACAAAGTAATTTTAGAAAAATATATCCTGAAAATTTATAACAATTTGCAGGTACTGATAAAAGGTTCAAACCAACTCTATATGTAAAACCTTTAATAATCCTCACCACACATTTTGAAAAGTTCCTTTAAAGGACTCAAATGGTATGATTAATAAATAATAAAGGATTAAATTAATACGCTTAGAAACTGATAACTCAATTCGTATTTCGGACCTGGAATGGTATAATTCATGACTTTTCTGTACCCCTTACCTTCTGAATAATAAACGAAGTCTCTTTAACTTTACCTGCCCTGAACTTGGTAGGGTTGTCAGAACAAAGAAAGCTTACTTTGCAAAAAATCAAGGATAGGTACATACAGAATCAGACAAAGAAAACCATATCAGTTATGAAACGGATGGTTATTCATATTTTAAGACTTATCACATCAGATCATGTATGAATTCATACCTCTCTTGACATGTAAATTCAAAATAGATACTAGGTTTGGACATTTCTTACATTTCAATGATATCTAGATAATATTGTTAATAGGCAGTTGTATTTTTTGTGTAATAATAATTTTCTTTGCTGTACGTACCCAGATTGTACCAATTTGTCCTAAGATATACCTACCATCTCTGAAGCTTAACATTATTAGACGTAAAATATGCAAGATGTGGTTACCCTAGCCATCACGGCCTACAGCCTACCCTAAAATGTAAAACATTACATCTTTATAAGCCAGCTGAAGGTCGAACCTTTTCATTTTGTGGGCGGAGTTGTACTCAGCCTTTTAAAAGTTGGCCCTTATAATAATCAGTTCCCAGGATTGAGAGCTTTCAGTTCATATTGGGTATCAATGGCCTGTCAAGTCCATGTTTAAAATCACTTTCAGACTTGAAATGGATTAATTAAATCACATACCTGTTTAAGTCTGTCTACAAAAAGTTTACGAGAGATAATTATATCTTTTTTGTAGTTGTCATTCCAAAATAGGAAAACTTAACATACCTAAGTATTTTAAGATGATAATTTGTTTTCCTTTTCTCTTGAGGAGTCATAATTTATTCTTCAAATTATCCACTTGGATTATCCGTCTATCTTAGATGAATAGAATATGAATAAAAAATCCACTAAATGTAATGACTGCAGTTAGGTTAAAAAGGAAGAAAACCAATTTATGGTCGAAGTGTACTTTCCTTTAAAGATTCGTATTATAGTCCCTGAACAAAGATGGTCTGTCTAACTTTGCGAACAATTTGAGATAGATGAAGTCACAACGCTTAAAAAATTAAATGGCCGAAAGACGCTATTTTTCTGAAATAACGCTCTACAAAGCATGAACTAGCCGATTTTCTCTTTCCAAAGGTCGACGTGCGATATTTACCACCTAGTGCAGGTTAACTGGCAACTTAACTGTAGTTGCATTAAAGCGG